>JAMKCH010027051.1:0-31725 GCA_023653785.1 Ophioderma brevispina
TCTCACAAGCCCGTGAACACGGACGTCAGACAATGATAAGCATGACAGACAGACAGACTAGACAGACAGACAGGACGGACATGACAGACAGACAGACAGACAGACAGCAGACCAGGGACAGACAGAAAAGTGTTACTAAGGTCGTCTGCCGAACAAAGTTCAGGCGAGACAATAATAAGGAAATACTTAAAATTTCCATGTTACACTGGTGACCTCAATTCGCTGTGTGACACAATTTAAAGGAGTGACAATGCACTGACATCATCCAACTGTTCTGTACCATTGATTGTAGACTATTCACATACTCTTGTCTGGTTCAGATGCTTAATACAGCAACCACATTAGGGACTTTAAGGCAGTGGCGTGCCAGCTTTTTGTTCAGGGGGGGCCAACAAAGGGGGGGCACACATATTTTCAGGGGGGGGCAAGATATATTAAATTGTAATATAGCATATGGCCTATGTAAATCACAATTTTTCAGGGGGCAAGAGGGGGGGGCAAGATTCCCCACAGCGGGGCAGCTGCCCCCCTGTCCCTTCGGCCCCCCCCCCCTTGGTACCGCCACTGCACTTAAGGTGCACAAAGAGATTTTCACATAGAAGATGTCCCTAAAAAAAAAAATCGAAGTAATGATTTTTGTCCTGATGTAAAGCGTTCCATCAAAAAACATTTCCCCTAAAAGAATTAAGCTTAGAAATGTTTTCTTTGGTACAAAAAGTATGAAATTCAGCCCATGTTTATATTGGACATTAAGCAAATCAAAATCACCTGTTTTCTTTTTTAAGACACTCTTAGCCAAATACATGGTAATTGGAAAGCTACTGAGTGGGCCGAATCTTATGAAATTACTATTAGACACAATATTGGGTGCCTCAAAATCTTCGTTGCACCTTGGATATATGAATGCCGTGGATTTTAAATTAAAAAAACATAACTATTACTTTCCAATAATTAGACTTTCAGGTCTTTTTGGATATCTGGTTTGGAAATCATCAGGAAAGTAAATTACTTTCTTTGGTTTTTTATACCAAAAAATCCTACATCAGCATGAAAAATATAATTCCTCTGATTTAGGAAAACATGGCGGCCATGTCTCCAGGTAACTAAAGAAGTCATAAAACATTCGACAGGAAAAAAACAAGCCGTCAGTTAAGGCACGACTTAAAATGAGGATAGATTGACAAAAATCACAAAATGCCATCGGATAAACTCTTCTCCTCTCTCGCAATAGAAAGATATGACATATGAGCAATGAAATACAAATGACATTGACCTTGTGTGGTACAAAGTATTAGAGGAGGAGGAAACCTGTGGCCTCATTTAGAACGAATATAACCTGTTCACAACACAAGGAAAAACCCTTCAAGGGGACCCCTTACTTCCCAAGGGCAAACTATTAGATATTTTAAAAAGTTGTGGTGATAAAAAGCAGCTGCTATAATATTGGGATACATTATGAACAGTTCATACCCGAGCTAATTGAGATTTTGCCATCAGAATAAAGTAATGTTTTCGGTGGTAGGACTTCATTTCGGAGGAGAGGATTGCTCCAGAGCTCCTACAGCTCTCCTGATCAGTCTTTCAGGAGCTCCAAAAATTGAGCTCCTTATTACGTGAAAAGACCTGGTTTTTGTTGACCATGTAATTAATTGAGCCCCATGTTGAGCTCCTAAAATGAACCCAGGAGAGTTATAAACGCGCTCCTCATTTCAGGAAAGAATGCCCCTGGTGGTAAGATTTTCCATGTGAGGACAAAACATCTAAAGAAAAAATTGGACAATGATTGAGTGCAGCCACCATTAATAGATACCAGTCATTACTGGAAACACTGCCTGGCTAGAACTCAAGACTAGACCAATTCACTATCCCACCTATAACAGAACTCCCCACCCCCCCTGGAGCAACATCCAAGTAAGCGGCAAAACTCTCTATGACACCTAAGACAGAACTACCACCTGGCGGCAGCAATCTCCCACGCAAGCAACTCTCTATTACACCCTAAGACAGAAATACCACCTGGCAGCAATCTCCCCACGTACGCAAACTCTCTATGACACCTAAGACAGAACTACCACTGGCAGCAATCTCCACGTAACAACTCTTTATTACAACTAAGACAGAACTACCACCTGGCGCAATCTCCCACGTAAGAATCTCTATTACACCAAGACAGAACTACCACCTGGCAGCAATCTCCCACGTAAGCCCCTCTCTATTACACCTAGACAGAACTACCACCTGGCGCAAAGCTCCCAGAGCAACTCTCTATTACACCTAAGACAGAACTACCACCTGGCAGCAATCTCCCACGCTAAGCAATTCTATTACCCTAAGCAGAACACCACTGGCAAGCAATCTCCACGTAAGAACTCTTATTACACTTGAAGACGAACTACCACCTGGCAGCAACTCCCAGAGCAACTCTCTATTACACCTAAGACAGAACTACCACCTGCAGCAATCTCCCACGTAAGCAACTCTCTATTACACCTAGACAGAACTACCACCTGGCAGCAATCCCCACGTAAGCAACTCTTCTATTACACCTAAGTACAGAACTACCACCTGGCGCAATCTCCCACGCAAGCAATCTCTATTACCCCTCAAGACAGGAACTACACCTGCAGCAATCGCCCACGTAAGCAACTCTCTATTACCCTAAGAAAGAACTACCACCTGGCAGCAATCCCCACGTAAGCACTCTCTATTACAACCTAAGACAGAACTCCACCTGGCAGCAATCTCCCACTCAAGGCAAACTCTCTATTACACCTAAGCAGAAATACCACCTGGCAGCAATCTCCCACGTAGGAACTCCATTACACTAAGAACAGAAAACTACCACCTGGCAGAATCCCCACTTAAGAAACTCCTATTAACCTTAGACAGACCTACCACCTGGCAGCAATCTCCCAGGAAGCAACTCTCTATTACACCCTAAGACCGAACTACCACTGGCAGCAATCTCCCAAGTAAGCAACTCTCTGTACACCTAAGACCGAACTACCACCTGGCAGCAATCTCCACGCAAGGAATCTCTATTACACCTAAGACAGAACGACCACCTGGCAGCAATCTCCCACTTAAGCAACTCTCATTACACCTAGACAGAACTACCACCTGGCAGCAATATCCCACGAAAGCAACCCTATTACACCTAAGACAGAACTACCACTGGCACAATCTCCCACGTAACGCAAACTCTCTATTACAACCTAAGACAGAACTCACCTTGGCAAAGCAATCTCCAAGTAAGCAACCTTATTACACCTAGACCAGCAACTACCACCTGGCAGACAATATCCCACGTAAGCAAATCTCTATTACACCTAAGACAGAACTACCACTGGCAGCAATCTCCCACGTAAGCAACTCTCTATTACACCTAAGACAGAACTACACCTGGCAGCAATCTCCCACGTAAGCACTCTTCTATACACCTATAAGAAGAACTACCAACTGGCAGCAATCTCCCACGCAAGGAATGGTTCACCTTAAGGATTCGCCCAGGTATTGCGTGGTCAACAGCAATATGTACCTATGGGGGCTGCGACACAATCGCCAGCCTGCCAATGTGGACCTCCATCACAGAGGGATCACATTCTAAGGAGTGCCCTACTTTTGCTTCCACCCGGTGGATATGACTTCTCAAACCGAACCAGTCAACAGTGAGCTGGCTCCACCCAACTTCAACACATTTAAGCTGCTGCCTCATACGCAAAAAAATAAGCCATTTACATTTTCGCATCAGGCCCCAAAACAAAATTACATGGCCCCAACTGTGATGGCCAGGGATATTTGGCTACGCCGGACGGGACGGCGTCGGTCGCACATGACCAGAAATTGCTCCCACAGACCGCACAGAAGGTATTTGGGAGGTTGCCGAACTGGGCACTTTGATTCCCGAGTGAATGAAAATTACACATAAATTGGGCCAAATTAAACTCAGAGTTTGTCCATAACTGCCATGAAGTGTAGTAAATGGTAATATTTAGAACCGGCACTCAGAGTAGGCCTAGCTATAATCCTGGTGATAGCTAAATTCAAAACGACACCTTGAGGGCAATAAAGATAGAGGGATGGAGAGGTAACCTTGGAGGAGTTCTATAAGAAGGACAAGTCTCCAGATGGATCCACACAGAAATCAACTTCACCCTTGATGATGAACTCAAGGTAATCTGGATCCCTCCAAGGGAACATGGCTTGTGAACATCCACTATCTCATCTGTACAAACCTCCTGCCCGTCAGTTAACTCTAACTGCATTTGGAGGACATTGGCTTTCTTTGCCAGCAAATGTACTTTTAAACTTTCATGTAGTGTGACTGCCATGGAAGAGGTTTTGAAATAATTGAATGAGAAACTAGTTAAATTCTAAATGGCCGCCAAAGAAGATATTAGCTTATTATTTAATTTTTTTCATTGTTGAACGTTAATTGCCGATTAAGAATTTGCAATTTTCAACCAGAGAGTATTAAAACCCCGCGGTCCGAAATATTTTGTGAGCTTTTAAATTTGTGAAGTAACCACAAAAAGCGTGAAGAATAAAACACTGCAAAAATATAATTTCCTGCTATACACTAGGTACGTTTAACTAAATACTCATACAGACTTTTTGTCTGTCCACTGTGGTATGAAAGCATCAACATGTTTCCATGCTGATTTCGGCCTAACCCTTCACGCTGCCTAGTGACAATAATAACATCTATTGATAGCATGATAGTTGGGTTTTATGCAGTTGCTCCATGTTTGTCGCGGTGCAAGTTTCCGTTTTAACTTTTCCAATAGCGTGCTTTTTTTAATTTCACCTTTGGCAATGTCTGACATTATTGGGAAAACATGCTTCAAAAATACCACCGATAGCCACAAACATCTCAAGTGGTCATTGATATTTGAGGTTGGAAAAGAGACATTCTGGGGAAGGAGTTATTCAAATTGTGAGATTGTTAAAACAAATTGTGGCCCATGATATTTGCCCCAATTTTTGTGATATGGCCATGGGTGGAAAACTGGGGGACTGGGAAGAAAAAATTAGGGGAAATTGCCCCCTCCGCCCAGCACTGCCACGGCACATCATTTGCTAATGATTACACCACGATCTGTTGAGATCAATACTGATTTATTTTTTACAGGCTTTCACCAAAAAAATTTATAACAACTCGGAACGAGCCGGGATTTTGATAACAAGAAAAGTACGATTGGGTCCTTGTTTGGTATTTCTTTGAAGCCAATAAAACAACTTTAATTTGAATTTGCCATTTATTTTATCCAATCCGATACGTAAAACAAAAGATAATGCTGTCATCATATATGAGAGAGGGCAAAATTCATCTTCTGGATCCGATTTCCCCCCTTAGAACACGTGGAATGCATGAATTCAACATGAAATACCCTTGCTTCATAGCATCTTCTTCTTTTCATTCTTTCCATCTTAAAAAGAAACAAATATATTTGGTAGTGTTTTCTATTAAAGAAAGACTTCGAGATTCATGCCACCGTGTTTACCAACGTTCACATCGTTGGATGTACACCACTGCTACTAACAAGAGAAATGTTGGCATTGAGTTCTTGCCATTCGTTGTCCGTGGATCTGTATGACCTGCACTGTTGTCTTCCAATTCTAAAAACCCTCTACCGCTGCGGTCTACCGCGAATCATTAGTCCATGTAGGTTTATATGAAGTTTCCTTTCTTTTTTGTTTTTGTTTACCTTTATTGTTTTTGTGTTTATTCTGCCTATAGTCATAGAGTCCCTTGGGAATCCAATAAGGAAGTGTCTGATTGTGTGGTTTAGTTTGGTTTGGTTTTAACATTCTTGTAACTTTGGCGATTGGATGATAGGGCTAACTCTGCTAATGAAAGTGAACTGACTGATTAATATTTGAAAAAATACAAAGTAATTATCTGATCATAAGACCATGCTCACAACTTTATGCACAATAATGAAGTTCAAAGGGATTGTCAATATCTTATAGGTTCTTTGCCAATCATAAACACAATCAATATCCCAATTTGGAGTATGTTACAAATCTGATGTTTCACAATCACAACAATCTTAACAATGTAACATTGAAATCGGACCAATCCAAATTTGATACTCTCCTTTTTGACCAAGCATATCTTTTGTTCTACTATCGCATTGAAATACATAAACTGCAATATCGCTTATGTAGTTGTAGCTTTAAGATCCCACAAACAAAGTCCCATGTGTACGTTAGTTTTTTTTTACAAAATGCCTGTGTCTCGGTTGTTACCATTTTTTTTGGACAGCCTGTATGTAGTTTGCATTTGGTTGTCTAATATTTAACATATCTACATACCAACTTAAAGTAATTTACCAAACATTTAATGCACATGCATAGGGACCTCAGAAAGAGAAGATAACGTGGAGAACAGAGATCTGGATTGGATAACGGAGTCCGAAGACATGTGGGACGAGCTAAGGTGTAAAAATAGGGAAAAGGGATGTGAGGACAAGGGCAGGAACATGGGCGGAATCGAGAGGGATCAAGAGGGTATGATTAAAAGACGGGACGAGGGACAGCGTATGAAGGGAGGTGGAGATAGGTACAAGCGGCGTAGTTAAAGGGCTTAGGGGTTAGGGACAAATTAAGATAGGTAAAGTATGTAAACCCGCAAGGGGAATGTAGAGCGAATAGCAACGGCCTCGAGAAAACGTGGAATGTTCATCCCGGGATAGAAAAGTGCTTGTAAAGGGTGAGCTGACCTGCGGGGTGTGGGAAGGGAATGGGTCACAATTAAGACACGGGGTAATGCATTCTGAAAAACAGCAATGCATAATATGCAACACTGCCAGATCAAGCAGTTGCCCCAAACTTTTACTTTGGTGAGATTATTTAAAAAAAATTACAATTGAAAGATATATCAGCGTTTTTGTGCTCACACTTTTTATTTACAGATAACTCTAAAGAAAGTGACCTAAATTTATTCATTTTTTTTGCAACTCATTCTATAGCCAGCTCTTATTTTTTGGGGTAGGGTTTGCACGCATTGCCTTTTTAGTAGGAGTAGTCGCCCCCTAAATGGTCGCGACTACGACTCTTGGCGACTATCAAAATGTCAAAATTTTGCGAAGTATAATCGTATTTCATTTTTCATATTGTTCAGAGTAACTGTACAACCATGCACTTTTGGTAACAGTATTATTCAAGCTTTTTTGGTTATGTGTTGCTCCTAGTCATGAATGATCAATCACTAAAACTAGAAAATACAACATAACAAGCAATGGCCATTTTTCCATCAGGTAAATTGGAGCACCGTCGGAATAGGGAACTTTTAATAATGTGACTTTATGAATGTACCTCTAAACCATTTAATCATTCAAGGCCTACATATGATATGGGAGCTAAGATGTCATGAAATGATAACCCTGGAACTTGGAATATATTTGGTAGCATTACAAGCACCACAAAGAGGCGGTAATGTAGTGCTAGTTACAAACCAGACGTGTTTGTGCATGCTTCTGACTCTCCGATAGTGTAAAGTATATCATCCACTGAAATAATACCAAATATTCTATTGCAAAACAAACGTACTATGGCCATAGTGTCCGCACTACTGACTATAGTCGACTTAGTTGTGGCAAACCCTAATTTTTTTGGTAGTGATATTGATTCACTAGTTCTCATCTTGTTAATAATAGCAGACAAATGCATAAGCCTAATGGCCAAATAAAATATTCATTGCTGATGAGGTTCATAAATCAATTTAAAAAGACAGTCCTATGAATGATTTATTGTGCAACAGTTATGGTAAGTCATCTGTAAGTAGCACTGCATTTGAGTGGCTATTCCAATTGAAAAAAAATCCCCTCTCCATGGAATTCCAGTCACAATCCAAGGTAGGAATTGAATATCTGCCTCCTGTATGGTATTGAGTTCATATGGAATAAGCCATACCCAGCTGTTTGATGCCATAAAATTGTGTCTCTTTTATTTTAGAGCATTTTAAGCAGTGACGACACAGTTTTTACAAACTGTTTAAGTAAGCCCATCAAGAGAATTATCTCTGTAAAAATGAGAAAAATGAAATTGCGGGAATCTTGCCAAATAGGATTGCAAAGGTCATGATTTGTATGTTATAAAGCGCCCTCGTCAATTCCCATTCTTCAAGAGAGACATGTAAACTACATTTTAATAAAAAAAAATCCTATTTGCCGCGCAATGAAATTTTTTCGTAACATTTACACAGGCTGAAGTCAGTGGTACAAATAGTCTCAAATTAGTATTTCAGAAAGTTTGTCTCCATTGATATTTTTTTTTTTATTCTATTTTTGTCATAATAAATGAAGACTTTTCAATGTTCACAGCACAGCTGTTTTGATGGGCATAGCAATGAGCACTTCCATGGTTGGCAATGGTGTTTACATTGTTCGTTGGGCAACACAACTTCAGAGTCAAGTGTTAATTTTGAGTGTCCTTCCGTCCCCTCAAAGAAACGGTACAAAAATGTAGAAATTACCATAAAAATGGGGGGGTGATTTATTCTATCCAATTCACTGTGCAATGGTCCTAGATAATGTGTAGGGACCATCACATATCACCCAAAGCAAAGGTAATTTAAGATAATGGATACCCAACTACAAATCCAAAGCGCGCATATTAGTATCATCTGAAGAAATCGCGTGAATCTACCACGAACCCAGGCACAAAAAAAGAGGACAGAAGATACAACCTATCCTAACACGTACGCTAATGGCTCTTCTTAAGCCTTACAAAATAATCCACATTGATATTCACAAATTCAACATTTAACAAAACCAAGCTGACTGATGATTCATTGACTAAGATAACCGAAGCTCACGATATATTTGAAAAAGCCATTGCAATTATAAATAAACACCTACGAAAGTATGTCCTGGCGCACATGAGATGCTAAGTCAAGTGGCTTGACTTCATCAAAGTTCTATTTGTTTAACAATAATTTAGTACCTGTACATGAAATTCAACTCGGGAATAATCCCATACAATATCAAAAAAAGAGTTCGACTGCACTCATTTACGCTACAAATCGAATACTTTATAATTACCATACATTCCTGACGTCCAGCGAACCTTTCAAAACAACCAAATGAAATGAAACGACGAAAATGAACAACACAAGAAAAGGAAGCACGAAGAAGAAGTAATAACAGGAACATAACGCCAACAACTTACACACAACAACCCACAGAAACTGTATTACAAGAATCCAACGCCTTAAGCGACGCAGGTCCTGAAACTAAAAGAACCCACCGATATGAGATATGAATAGGCCTCGCCTCTACCAGCTCAACACTAAAACCCCCAACTACTAGATGTAAGCCACGACGGCTCACCTCTCCGACCCACACTAGTTTAAAACAAAAATGCACGCCTCACAGGGTAATGCACAAACAATGGCCACCCAAAGGCAGCCTACTCCCCACCTAACAACCATCATCTTCCTCCCCTCCACCCCTTCCCCCGCCCTTTTCCACCACCTAACTCCCCTACATGTCACCACCACCCCAGCCAGTTCGCATCTCCTCCCACCCCACTCCCCCTACCCCACCCCCTTCACCCCCCAAATAATATGTGAATTAAACATGCAAAATTCTCCAGGCCCTCCCGCCACCCTATCCCCCCCGCACTTACGGTACCTCCCCCCCTGCTCACTTGCGGCACCCTCTGCTCCAGCACCCCACCTAGGCAGCCGGAAATTCGTACAAGAGGACGCCAACCTCACCCCCGTCATATGCATCACGCCCTTTCACTACCTTTCCCCCCACGTCCCCCCCCCTACTCCTTCTCCCTCCCCCCCACTCCCGTCAGGCCTCCTCCTTCCCTCCCCCCTCTACCATCCCCCCCCCCACCCAACTCCACCAATTCACACCTGACACACCATCCCTTTCCCTCTTCCACCAGCCTCTCCACCCCCCCTCTCTCCATCCCTTTTTTTTTTTTTTTTTTTTAAAAATCCCCCCCCACCCTCCCCCCCAGTCACACCTTGTGCGACCCCTTCTCCCCCGCCCCCTACTCCTACGTTCCCCGCCTTTCCACATCCTCCTGAAGCCACACCTACCCTCCCCCTCCCTCCTCTCGCCACCACCCTACCCTTTGCCCCCCCCTCTCGCCTCACTTCGACCTCGCCCCCCCTCCCACTCCCCAGCCCCCCAGCCCACGCACTCCACCACCCCCTGCGACTTGTGCACTCCCCGCAAATCACCCCAGCCCAAATACAATAGCGATCCTCCACGCCTCCCTTCAAATCTCAGTCCAATCATCGTCCCATCCCCCAGCACACTGAACGTCCCCCTAATTTCTACACGCCCCATCAGACCACACTCACCCTGGGACCCACCTCACTAGCCTGCGTCCCCGCCAGACATCCCTAACCCCTAGCCCCACCGAGACTCCCCCTACCCGAATAGGCTAGAGCACCAAACCCCCTCCAACCACCGCCCGTTTTACATATCCAACTCCACCTCAAATAGCCCCTCCCCAGAAACACCCAGCATCTGCGAACGGCTCCATCCGCATGTCACCCCCACCCGAACAGACACTGCACGAACCCCGTTAACCCAAAACGCTCATACCTATCGCCTCTCCTCCATGCCCACCGACCATCCCCCACCTTTCGAAACTATTTAACCTCACAGCACCGATCCTCAACCCCGCTTCGCTTCGAAGCAAAAAAGAGTACCTGCAGTTGAAGCCAGGCTACTGCGTCATGACTGTGTACGACCACCACAGACCCTCCTCCACTGACGCTACACATCCCCCGCCTTAACCCACCTCTCCTCCGCCTAGTAAAATCCATCTCGACGCAATCCCACGTCCACACGCCTGCCTTACCCTGCCCCCCCTCAGACGTTCCCCCTCACTCTGCGTGGACGCAGCAGTTACACGCTCACACACCTAACCCGTTAACAATCATTCCCCCATCAACCCCCCACCCTAAATACCCGCCCTACAACAACCCGGAGGACTAACGATCACTATACTTATGCCCCTAAAGCCCAATCACCTCCCGCCACTGCCCAACGCCAGACACCAGTAGACTTCTCCTTTGTAACTTACTGTTGGCCCGCCAACCCCTCCCTCCTACCCCTTCCCCCACCCCCCACCCACCCACTCTCCCTGCCCTCCCCGCCCATCCCCCCCTACCATCCCACTCTTCCTTCCCACTCCCTTTTCCCCTCTCCACCCAGACCCCTACACTCGCATCCCACCCCCACTGCCCTACCCTCCCCCTTTTCCCTATCATCCCCCCCCCATCACTGCACTCTCCGTCCCTCAGTCTCTCCGACACCTATCTTACTTGTAGCCCTACGCTGTGCCTTCCTCCACGCCTTCATACGCGACAGCCGGCCTTTTTGTCCCATTATCCCACTAATGCGCGAGCAACTACACCTCCGTTTCCCCCAGTCAGCTTCTATCCGCTCCGAGTACTAAAACCCAATCACAACATCACCGTCTCACCGCCCGCATCTCCCCACCCCCCACTTCTCCCCGCGCTCCACACCTCCCCCCTCCCCCTCCCACCCCAACCTCGCAACATCCTCCCCGCCGCCCCACTCCTACATCTACAAGCTTATGAGACGTTGGACTAAACCCTACCTTCATAGGTTCCCATAAAGACCCTCTCCCGCGCCACCCTCTTATATCGCATCTGCGCGTCAGCCCCTCCCCCCCTATGTCCCACCGCCCCCACCCCCCCCAAATCTCTCCCCCCCCTCCCTCACCCATCACTAACTCCCCCCCCACCGCCCCCCCGTCCCCGTTCACTAACCCCCCCCTCTCCCCCCATTCTTCCCGCCCCACTCCACTCCATCTCCCCTCCCCGCCACGATCCCGTCCTCTCCCCAACCCAACCCCGTTCATACCCACCCGCTCCCCCCGCGGCCACTTAATGTACGTTCCACTTTCCTTCCTCTTTCTGTTCTCCCTTCTACACACTATAATAATCCACCTGCATTTCAATTCACCACCATCCTACTTGTCCTATTCACATTAACATCGCACCTATAGTGCAAGAAAACCTCTTCATCTAACGCATACAGTTGGATTAAGTAATTAGGTTTACTTATCGCTTCTATCTGGGACATGTCTTGGCATTTGAGCTTTGTGTTAATATGCAAGGTGCATGATCGGGTCTTATAACTGCAAGATTAGATGCCAATCATGAGTTTTAAGCTTGCAAAATTAGAATTTAAATGTTAATGTTATCTGCACGGGGCACTATCAACACTTGGCAGCCACTATTAGTACTTCAACATTCACCCGCAATAGTCAAATATTGGAAATTTTCACGAATAAGCTTTAGTGGAGATAAGTCCTGTAGAAAGTCTCGTAAATTATTTTTTTTCTAACTTTAAAATTGAAAGACAGTAAGAGAACAGCATTGTTGAAAGATAATAATTTCCATTGAATTCTGTGTTGTATAAAGTGTCCGTATGGACAGTCAATAACTACAATATCCCACTTTGTTCTTAATTCGGCCTGCTTGAGTCTTACAACTTGTTGGATCCATACCTTTTCTTGTTACATACAATCAAAATCTAATGTTTGTCTTTTTTCGATTTCTGATAAAATAGCAAATCACTGATAGTGCCTGTACAGGGTGCTTGTTCCGAGTAATGTCTATTGTGTTTCTCTACATGATATGAGCGCCTGGCACTTGCACATACACCACTCAGAGATACTGGTTGAAAACAAACGTGTGGGTTTTGGACAGTATAAACAATAATACATTTTGCAAGCCTATTCAATACTGTGCTACTATTGATGTTAACCATTTTAATTTGTCATTTTTTTTTTTTATATCGTGGGATGAAATGGATTTTGAAGGGCTCAATTTCAGGACAATGAGAAAAATACGGCCTTTTCATCTGATTCAAACTCGATACTCTATACTACTTCCAAGTAATCAGGGGGGTCCCCAAAGACGATCGGAACACGCAAACCCCTTTAAATGGGTATTGTCATAAACTAGTAAGAATGTCCTTAGTCAATCGATTCTCCAAAGCGGATGGACCACAGCACAGTCAGGAAGGTAAATACAAAGACTTCCACTTAAAATGATTGAGAAATGCAGACATGCAAACCCAGGTATGTGGAATTCACACTAGTCAGCCTATGCACTCATATCAAACTTCGCCATGAGATTAACAACACTTTAATATCCCTGCCTTTGTCTTGAGATGCAACGACTTTGCTAATGGAATATAGTTAATGTCTTCTAATGTTCCAAACTTGTCGATTTCACAAGGGAATCACAAGGATGCCTTGGTGATTTGGAACAAAATTCACACCATCTCCTGATAAGGCAACTATCTGCCTTCATCTAAATTATGGCTTAAGCCTCATTTGACCACGCATGGTGTAAGATCTTTTCAGTCTATTTCAAAAGAGGAAAAAAAACAAAAGTGGGTCAGATGAAGACTATGTGAATTCAATGGTTTACATTGTCCGCAGTGCGAAAGAATTTTGTATTGTGGCCCACCCCTATGAATTCAGCCTCAAAGGAATAAACCACATGTTTGAAGGTGTTCCCATAAGGTTACAAACCCTTTTCTGACATACTTTCTGAACCCTATGAATTCGGAACCTTAACGGACATTAACAGAATAAACCACAATGGTTTATGTGGTTTATTCCGTTAAGGTTTCTGAATTCATAGTGTGTCAGAAAAGTATTTCAGAAAGGGTTGTCACTTATGGTACACCCATGTTGAAGGATGTGGTGCAGAATATTAAATTCATCCTGACAAGTTAGAACTGCCCAATTGTCAATCAGGATAGCTCTGGCTATCCAAGACAAAATATTAAAGGTGCATTCATGATCCGAGTGCCTTCATTTTTTGTTTATGGTGCATTAGATGTCCCTCACCAAAAGATTTTTCCGCAATTTTCAGTTGAATTCCAGATGGTGCGTTTTTGATGTTAGGAGTGATGTCCTATCACAGCTGCCACATAGGCCACTGTGTTGCAAATACACTTGTCCATGTTATTTTTACAGACAGAAAAATTCAAAATGCCAATTTCTTCTAGAGGTAGATCAAAATATGCAGCATAGATCACTCACACATATAATACTTACGACCAACATTTAACTTATAATAAATCTCTATTTTTTTGGTTAAAGTGACAGGAGGATATTCTTTTAGATATGAATTTCTCTCATTTCTTGCACTGGAACGGTTGTAGACCACCTACCGAGAATGTTTCGAAGATTTATTGGACAAACAGTGGCAAAAGAAAACCGCAAACCTTGTTAATTGAACTTGGCCTGCTAATCGGTAATCGTTTCCCCCCATATAAAACCGTGCTTTGACTTCTGTCGTGCACGACTGAAAAAATCAAATCTTATCTGATACAAAAGACGGGTATTCGTCTTATTACTTCAGTGTGATCTAATACACTGGTAATCATACCAGGTTGTAAAAAACCGGGTTCAGGAAAATTGGGGGCGCTGCTCCATGGAAATCTCCTCATGTCTCTTTAAGAGTTGGGGTGCGAGTCTGCGAATCAGCACAAAATGCACCTTTAATAATGAACCATGTAGGTAGCTGCTTGCATTCTTAATGTGGAGTAGCTAAGCAGCAGCCCTTTGACAAACTCTGGCAGTGTGGAGTTAAACACATTTTTTCTTTTTGTACAAATATGTTAAATGCTCAATACATCTCAAACCCTCAGAAATAAACTTTGGAAACTAAAATTAATATTGTCAACTAAACAAGCACTTTTTTTTCAATTTTATTTGGCCTCTTTGTGGGGAGGGTGAGAGCAATATTAATTAAAGCCAAACACTGTGTCCTCTCTCTCTCTCTCTCTCGACAATACAAATGCCAATATTTACCGGAATGCCAAATTTGGTTTGGACCAAGCCTCTGGACTGTTCCCTGTTAATCTTTCAGATGGGGACTACACGATTTTTTCTGATTTAACAAACAACGACATTGCAGACCCTTGTTTTTCGACTAATTAAATATTACAACTGTGCCCTACTACTGTGTGAAATACGTCACACTTGTCAAGCAACTACAACTGGTTATATCCCATGCTATTTGAAGCCATTTTGAAAATCTGAAACAAAATCTGTGCCCAATCTTTGCAACGATAAACTTTCTGCAAATACACCACATGCCTGACTATGTTTCTTGATGTATATCAATTTGAAAGGCAGCATCGCTGGCGAAAATCAACTAGAAATTGCATTCTTCCGTACTCTAAGTTTTAAGGCGTAATGACTGGGCGGTAAACATAAGCATCCACCAGTGAGCTCGCCGATTCAAGATGGCCATCCAACCTCTGCCCTTTATTACTCTTACTCTATGATTTGAAACACATGAATATATAGTTATTTTTTATTTTTGGTGATAACAACATTTTTAAAATTACCTTTGCATGTCATAGTCCGTCAATTTTCTTTAGCCTGGTCGCTAGTCGTTATTCCCTTTCCTTCATCCAAACTAAGTTCCAGTACTCTGTGAAATGAAAAATATTGACACTATACTTCCTGTGATTTTCTTGGTCAATGTTTCACTGAAGAGATTGTGGGCCCTCTGGCATCTGCTCGTGGGTACTTGAAATTCAAACGAGATCAACCCACGCCATCACAGGCAAACATTAGCAACGAGACGACAACATTGTGCATGTGATGCTGTGAGAGGAAAAGTACTTGGGTAATGGAATCCATAGGCAAAATTAATGTCTTCTAAATGTCAAAAATTGTGCTTAGATAAAGAAGTAAAACATGCATGTGATATTTCCTTTGCGGTTTAGCTTGTCTTGCCCCTGAAACCTGAATAAGACACCTGTTCAGGCAAGAAGCCGTGGCATTGTCTTGTAGATCTTCATGTTCCAGAAAGATTTCTAATACCATTTCAGACTAGTTTAATGAACAATACACTGTGTTCTTCTTAGATGCTTCAATGGCTACAATAACTCACAATGTAATCATTGTGATATTTTTAATCACAACTGAATTAATTTTATGAAAGTGTTCAATGATCAATGTACATATTTTTTTCAAGACTGCATGTAGTGCATTTGAGGGAAGGGGTAAAATTTGTTCATTATAACTTTTTTGTTAGCAAAATAAAATTTGACCACTTCAAAACAAAAAAAATTGGAAAGAGTTCCATATGTACCCCCTCTTTGATTTTTGACAGGAAACAAATTCTTTTTTAATTATGGCCTAACACTAACAAATATCCTAATAACTCTAAGGCCAAAAATAAAAAAAAGAATTTGTTACTTGTAGAACTTTGAAGAGGGGTACATATGGAACTCCTGCCAAAAAATCTGCATAGCGCATAGCTTTACAAAACTCAAATTTATTATCCATTGGTTTAGTCTGTAGAGTGGATAATTAATGCTTTTTCTTCAAAATATGCAAATGAGTTCATTAATAATAATAACCTGTCCAAAAGTATACAGCACATGAGCTCATCATGTTCTATCACTGTGCCACGTTAGAAGTTCAGTGACTTATCGGCTTAATCTGGAGTGGATTAATGAATTTTCTTTAAAATATGCAAATGAGCTCATTAATACTCATAACCTGTCCCAAAATGTATACAGCATGTGACCTCAGCATGTTCTATCACTGTGCCATGTTACAAGTTCATTGAGTAATCGATAGTCTGTAGAGTGGATTAATGTTTTCTGCTGCACATCCGCCCACCCACCCATCTCCAGTATGTAACACAAGCCCACCCAACACATTGTGTTGTGGGGGCCAAAAAATACTGGACTAGAAAAGTAGGAAAGTAGGGTAGACACATTAAACTTATGATTATTTTCCAGAATATCATAACAAAAACAAATCCAGAAATACAAATCAATCAATCAATCAATACAATCAGACAACGATAAGATGAAAATCTAAATTAACCATAAATAATCATTTTAGTCTACGCTTTGACAACATTGCATCGATTATAAATTTTGTTTCACATTTATCGACTGATATAAACCAGTTCGCGACACCTCACCGGATCCTCACGAGATTACTTTGAGGTCTCATAATCATGTGGAGAGAAAAACCAGCTATGCCTCAGGGAAATTAGGATGGTCCTTAGGGACCGGCTGAGAAAATACTACTAAGGTATGGTTCAGACGAAGCCTCGTTCAGGTAGGTAAACAGCTCATGGGGTTTTCAATATTTGTCATTTGTGAAGCGGCACTACGCATCGGGAGTTTGAAGTGTTAAAGTGAATGTATATGCAGAAAGATATTGATAATGGTCTAAAACGATGTATGGAACAAATTATTTATGGTTGACATTTAAGCATCCATGATTGCAATGGAAGATTTACAGTGCAATCCAATCAAATTCACCAAGTTTATAATGAGCACAAATTCCACTAAGACATCCAGCTAACATTCACTAGTCCGGCACATACAAGAATTTTTGGGCAGTCATTTTGTCTCTCCAAGTAGAATTTCATCTTGAGATTGGGAATACCATTAATTATTCAGCTTGTAATCACCAGCAAAGGAGCTTAAGAAAATTGCAGTTATCCTTCGGTGGACATTAGAATTCATTAATACATAATTGATTTTTCTATCATTGTCGTATACTTAAGCTTTTTTGCAACTATCAAGTTCCTGTTAAATCATGTGTGCCAAACGACTTTTGATATTAATTTTTTTGCAAAAATGAATATCTGTCATAAGATCGATCGCAGATTACAAACAAACATTTAGCTTGTTTTTGTTTAACTAATGAAGTGAATTTTTGCTTGAAAGGAGCACCATTACAAAGCAGGTGCACCATAACTGTAACTTGAGATGTATGTTACAAGATATGCTAATTTTAATGTCAATTTATTATTACAGAAGTATGGAATTACATGTTCAATCTAGCCACATCTTTATAATACGTCGCTAGAACATCAGAACATCAACAAAAAATAAATGTTTAGCTCAGCTAGTGTTCAGCTGTCCAAAATTAGGGCACCATTTGATGAGTGGCAGAATGGAAGTCACAACGAAGTGGGAAGCTTGACGATGGAAGAAGAAAAGCTGTTTATTTAGCCACCATATTATTTTTACCTTAGAATGACTGCATTTCCCTTCTATATTTCACACCAAGCGTACAAGGTAGGCTCACTCCAGTGTAAGCGCTCGACTCCAAGTGTTTCTCATCCATATGCGTATAGGCGTGCGTTTCGAGCCCTGTGAGATTCATCTATCCTTGTAATTTCCTGGACAAGAAATTACCGTTTGGTTTGTTCCGATTTACCCATTCGATATTTGGGAAGCTGATTCCCGGCTGCGCTGGTTATCTCGATGTAATTTTGCTGATAAGGGAAGCGCTGATCCCGATCTTAGATGCACCCCTTGAAATGATGCTAAATGGTTTATGGTATGGTTGGGCCACAGTGATCATCGACCATTTGGAAAGCGCTTAGAGAGGCGCAATAGTCATAATTAGGTGTCTATATAAATCTCTGCTATTATTATTTTATTAAAAAAAAAAAAAAAAAAAATACTAAAATTTGATTAAAGTATCACATTGTGCATATTATTACCCTTTTATGATTATGAAATTCCACATTTTACCTTCTTTTTCTCCTTCCCCACCCTCTCCTCTCTCCCACTCTCTCTCTCACCCCCTTATCTCTCTCTCTCTCTAAGGATAAGAGGATCGTATCTATTGAATAACTAGAAATTTTTCACGAATTATGTTTTAAAATGGCCAAAAAGTAAGCCCCTCTTATTATCCTCACATCTGTCAACATCTATGAAAAGGATTGAACAACTCATCTTGTTACAAAGATTTGTATAAGGGGGGTGGCCCAACTTTTTAGTCATATCTAGTTTTTATCTTCGATTGAATGACCTGGACCAAAAAATAATTTTCAAAGTGTTTTGGCTGATATTGCAATCATTTTTTGATGTGAGACTAAAAACAATGATTTTGTAAGCCCACAGAGTACGGTGTCAACATTAATATTGGTCACCAAATGGAGCACATTTTTACTTCATAAAATCCAAACCAAACATCTTTAAAGCCCTAGAATTTTCACACAGGGTAAAAGAGGAAAATATAGTAGCTTTCTCCAACACACAAAATGTTACCCACTTCTGGTAAAATCTCTATTATTGGGGTTTATGATGATGAGTCCATTTGCAAATTGTACCATGGCCCTTTAATACTTCTTCCAAACTTATATTTACTCAAACAATTATTATTTTCTTTCACAAATCATGAACCATGTTCGTCCTCCTGCATATATACAAATAATGGAACCATTTAAGTGCTAAATACTACGAGTGTCACGACTTTGCCGGATCTTGGGTTTTACTTAATATAAATCCCCTTCTCCCCCTTGCTGGTGTATTCTTCGAGATATCTCTTTGATCAAATTAAACACAGTTGTTTTTTTTACAGTTCTTCCAAACATTGATCATGTTACCTTACATTGAATAGTCACCCAACACAAAGCGTTACAATAAAAACAAAATAATATTGTGTTATGGATTTTTTTGTTATTTAAGTGACATTGAGGAGTGGCTTAAGAAACAGGAAGTCATTATATCATTCCATGGCTGGATCAAACCTATAGTTTCTCATTATATATGAACATCGTTCGGTATCACATCGACTAAGTACCCAGAAAGGTCTGTGGGGGGAGATTGACAAGGAAATTTTATCTGGGGATAGGAACGATTCCATATGGAAGGTGATCTGACCTATCTTGCTGAACGATATCAATGATGTTTTACCATGCATGGCGATTAGTAATGGAAACCCCATATCTAACATGGTGATTTTTTCTGATTTGACAAAGTGTGGCTCGTTAGTCATGTTTTCATGGTGACAGTACATTGTATTGTCACTATTAGTGTGGTCGACCAGAAGAACAAAAATATTTCTCAAAATACAAAGGATAGATGCCAATGTGAATATTTGCTTTTCTTCCTTTCATTTTTTTTTCAACAATTTGGGCACAGTATGCATGAACTGCTCAAATCTTTTTAATAACAACTTTACTTTTAAATGTAAAATGAAATCACCAATTGCAAGTATTTCATTAAAAGCAAAGTTTAAAAAAAAAACGCGTGTTTTTTTGTTTTTAATTTGAGTTTTTGTTTTGATAGATTGGCCTTCAGTCCAAAAACCCATCTGTACAGTTTCGCGTCGGATATTTCAAGCAAAATCGGTTTTGATGCGAGCGCTAAAACCATGATTTTGTAAGCCCCATAGAGTACAGTTATAAAATTAATATTGGTCGACCAAATGGGTGCACATTTCGCTCATAACTTCAAAGCAAACATCCTTTGGCTCTAAGATTTCACGGGTAATGGAGAAAAATGTAACTTTCTTTCTCCTGAATACCAAAATGTTGACCACTCCAGTAAAATCTGGGGCTTCTGGGGAGCGAGACTATTAGTGATGGCCTGGACTCTAAATTAAAAATGGATTGGTAGTAAGAATTGAGAAAATGAAATGAAAAAAAATAAACTTGATGAATTAATTAACGGATACTACCCAATCAGCAGCCCACAGCCTCAGCCTTTATAAATTAATAGATGCTATCGTCTACTGATGACAGGACATCAATATTGTTATTAATATATGCTATACTGTAATAGATCCTTGTAAACTGATGTGAATCTGTAATTTCACATACTTTTATTTTGAATGTGGAAATAGGTATTACAGAATTTTTTAACAAAACTCCAAAACTTTTTAAAAAGTTTAAATATTATTAAACAGGATATTACACTGTTTTTTTATAAATTTTGTGGTAATATTTACTGGCAGTGTGGATGCATCCTGGACTGCTATTACAGTACCGTATATTTGTCTCTTTTTTCCTTTTAACAACATTCTAAAATCATACTTCTTAATGGATAATAGACCCAGGGTTCTCTCTATTATATTAGTCTGAAGGGCCAAAGAATGTGCCAAACATGTTTGAAAGCTCCCTACTTGAGGCCAAATACACCTGAATTCTTATGTTTCCCTTTTTATTTGCAATGTCAAGTCCAGGGTCAAAATCATGGCTGCCTATTCCAGAACCCTCTGGAATAGAATTCTTTCTTACTGATGACTGCCTTTATATAATTCTGATCGATATTATTGATAGAAGATGCGATCTACTGATGACAGCACTATATAATCATGAATAGTTGCTATCTACTGATGACAGGCAAGCAATATAGTAATGAATAGATTGTTATTATACTTATGACAGCAATCAATATAAGCATGATTAGTTGTATCTTCGGATGACAGCAATGGAATAATATTATGAATAGATGCTATCTACTGGACAGCAATCAATATAATCATGATTCTATTACCTCTGCTGCCCTATTGAAAAATGGAGCATTCTGATTGGTCAGTTTACTGCCATATTCCTTTTCCATAATGTGCCGCGAATGCATTTCTCATTATTCACACTGTTTTCGGCTATATGAATAAATAAAAGGGTTGCAGTATTATTTATGGCTACATACGGTACCATCAGGCCGGAAAACAATTAATAATGGACTCGGCTGCGCCTCGTCCATTATTTATTTTTTCCAGACCTCGGACACATCACCCATTAAAGGATACTGCAAACTCGCCCTTTATTCTTAATAGATGCTATCCTACTGATTGACAAGCTGAATTGTATTATGAGATAGATGCTATCTAGTGATGACCAGCACTAATTATATTAATAATAGATGCTATCTTGATTACTGAATGACAGCAATGAATTATATTATGAATAGATGCCTATCCTAACTGATTGGCAGCAATCAAAGATCACCCAAACCAACATCAACACCTTACATAAAGTGAAGATGATACTTCAACTTAAGGTAATCCCATCACCCCTTGGTGATTTTGTGTATTGGCATCTCCATGCTGTAGCATATAGTGTATCACACGCGGTAATTCATTCCTGATTATCCCAAGACCCTATTCTCTCACAGTAACGTTCTGTACATTTCAACAACAATGTTTAGGGCACAATTACTTGTTAATGCAATCTCACACGAAGGAATACATGCAATTATTGATGCAAGTCGTTTAGTAATTAGAACAAAATCTCTAGTTCTTTACTTTCAACATCGTGTAGGGTGTGTACTTGACATCTATACTGAGGTAAAGTCATTCATGGCAGACTTACAATAATGGACAAATCTTTTGTGTCTCTGAAATCACTACATCAAATGAGAACATATTTGGATGATATGAAATTTATTTCAAATATAAATGCATCTTTTATATTAAAAAGTTCATGAAAGTCATTATTTTGTAAATAAAAGAAAACCAATAAATAAAGAGAAACACAGTTTTTAAAGGGGCATTTCGTGATCCATCATCGTAGCCCTTATGACCACTATTATGGTAATGCAATTTATTAAGGGTTCACATTTTGACCACAGACAACCCCGATATCCAGACACACCAGATACAACAGACTCGCAGCGTAATCCCTATGTGCCTTCTGCCCTTCTTGCAGACGACACAAAAATAAGTGGTATTCTCAGACAGGTAATGGAAAAGTGGATTTAACCCTTTTGAAATCAACTCTTCAATATCAACAACATGGCCAGAATAACCAGAAATTCATTCTAAATTATACGAATAGCACACTACTGTAGAAAGACACACAATCCAAGAAAAAATCATATGATCCTAAAATAAATTTGAGTGTATAACATTTCCATCAGCATACGTTTGTCATGACACATGGAGTCCATTTCCTTCTAAGTGGCATAATGTTGGTGAAGTGCTGAAATTTAATATCCAATTCCCTATTCCCCACAACACATCCAGGAACACATGAGTAAATAGTCATCTAATGTCAAAAGACCACCCTTTCTTTGTCGGATTAAAGGCACACTGAAAAGTTGTTTGAAAAATAGGTAAAATGTTTTTAACTCTGGCTGGTAAAAGTGTTGGTATTTTTTATATGATCCCTTTTTTATTTATGTATTTCCCAAGTAATTTTGTTTAAATAAGGTGATTTTCATTAAATTTTAAAAACATAGAAATGCAGGAGAAAGATTTTGATTTGGGCCAAGGCCCATTCAGTGATCCACACAAAAGCGATAAAATTGCCGAAGTAGCTTAAAGGTGCATTCGTGATTCCAGCACCTTCTGTTTGATTCATTGTTCACTGGATATCCTTGAGAAAAGCTTATTTACCAAATTTGAGTTGATTGCGATCTTGCGGTTTTGTGTTATGAGAAATTGCTTGTTTCCCACGGCCCCATAGGGCGCTGTGCTGTAATTCTGTCCGTTACGGACAGAAAATACAAAATTACAAATTTCTTACAGATACGGCCGAATTTGCACGTAAGATTAGGTACACATGGATTACTAAGGCTAACGGTTCAGGTGATATAGAAATCTCAACTTTTTTTAGGCAAGTTGGGGGGACGAGGTTGTGGATCACGAAATGCCCCTTTAAAAGCAAAAGCCATGTATGTACAATAAGGTAATACAACAAAAATGAAGAAAATAGCAGTGCTGAAAGATGTAAATCTTCATTCAATTATGTGCAGTACGTCTCAGTATGGATAGTAAAGACCGAAGTAGCCACTTTTATCCTTAACTTGGGTGCTTTGGCCGTATCACTCATAGAGTATGTTAGGATACCTATACCTGTTACAAAATGCAAAAAAAAAACTTTTTTTAATTTTCAGGTGCCTTTAAGCCCCACTTTATTTGACTCTATCACAAATGTGTGTATATTTACACACTATGACACAGTTGCATGCCATGATTGTATGACATGATTATAAGGTAACTTACAGGTTGCAGTCCTCATAAAACTGTAAAATAGCATCAAATGTAAAGGAATAGTCAACTACCATGCTTATTCTAAGAAAGGGGAGCCCTCCCTGCCCTGCCCTGCCCTGCCCTGCCCCTCCCCTCCCATCTTTCCCTTACTTCTCCCTCCCTCTCTCTCCATGTCTCTCCCTTTACATTACCCTGCCCAGTCCCTTGCTTCTCTTCTTCCTTTCCTCCCCTCCCCTTCCCTTCTTCCCTCCCCTCCTTTCTACCCTCCCCACTCTCATTTCTCCTCTCTCCCTATCTCTTTCTCCCTCCCTCCCTTCCCCTTCTCTCCCTCCCAGTGAGTTTACATCTTATGATGCAGTAGCAAAGCCTAACTCAAATCCTACCTTGAGGAAGCTCTAAAAAGAGATATCACGTACGGACTATGCATACTTATTATAACCACTAGAAAGCAAAAGTAAGTTATCCCTCTCTTTTCCCTTGGGCTAATATACTTTTGCTCCCAGGATTGCACAGAGAGGTCCATGTACATAAGACTTGTTTTCTCACTAGGAATGTTCAAGGAGAGTTGAGCATCTATGCTTACATTGACTACATGATTTTAGATATTCCTATTGTTTTTAATATAGCCCTTTCACAAGCCCTACAGAAAGGATATGCACTTTCTCAACTCTCTTTCCTCTTCCCTGCAGCGATAGTAATAAAAAGAAAATGAACATGTTCAAAGATAGTAAAGGCCACTGGAAAATTATAATTCACTCAATTGAATAAACAGTCCGTCCCTGTTGGGTATGGACAAATGATGCTCATCGCATCAAAAGCCTGCCGAGTTGTCGCTCAGGTTCAATTGAATTTTGTTTTTCATCACCAAAGCCCTATTTATCAGCTTTAAAAATGATACCTCTCATGTGGAAATTTGGGTGTATCATTACAATTTTATGAGGAAAATGGGGTAAATATTTTTTTTTCTTGTTTTTTTCTGCAAATTTAAATAATCTATTTGAAATTGCAAATTCCAAAACTGTGTAGTTTTGATGTTGATGATTCACAAATTGTGGCATATTTTTTTGCGGTGAAGTCCCCCCTGTCAAACACCCAGAGGAAGCCTGGGGGCAATGATTACATAGATAGTAGGGGCTGTGCTGACCTAGGTTTGGCTACCATACCTCCTTAGAGAAAAAGATTCTGGCCAATGTTAACCTCTTTTGTGCAATTGGTTGAACCAGTCTTTTTAGTAGTCAACAATGACCAGGAACCAAAATCTTTAGAAAGCGACTCTGGTCCTTATAATTTTCAGAGCACCAGACTGCGTTTTCAGGACGGAATCAATGCGAATAATCAATAACATTACAATAACAAACACTAC
This sequence comes from Ophioderma brevispina, assembly GCA_023653785.1. Lineage (NCBI taxonomy): Eukaryota > Metazoa > Echinodermata > Ophiuroidea > Amphilepidida > Ophiodermatidae > Ophioderma > Ophioderma brevispina. The sequence goes on from JAMKCH010027051.1 coordinate 25,106, forward strand.
AAAAAGGCCCAACTTATTAACCAGAAAAAAAATTTTTTTTTAAACTTTCAACCCCCATGTACATCCTATCCTAGCACTTTTCATTTAATTCATAATTTTTTAGCATGATTCATGAGTGTGGACCGTAAGACCCGGGATTTTATCAATTTTCTAAATCCATGACGACAGTATATTTTCATTGTGTATCCGTGTAAAAATTTTGATAAATTGAAGACCGGCACTTCATGATCAATTTTCTGGCTGGCAAACATGTGTGGTTACTTTCTGTGTTGTGTTTGGTTGATGGCTTAATATCAACACTAATGGACAAGATATTTTTTGTGGTGGTTTACCCATTCCCACGTAAACCATAGGATAGCGTTATTCTGATTTTAATCAACAGTTTTTATAAAATCTATCTCTTATTTACCCTAAATTCCGACAAAGGCCCTACCAGACTCACACAATCAACCAATGATTCTTTTGCTTGTGTGGTAATGATCCTCACCGCACACATCACACTCCGTATGCAACCCAGATGCATATCACTCACTCCAAAATGATTGTTCGCTGACCCATGAAAACAAACTAGAGATGTTTATTTTTCCCCAACATCACTATCGTCTATTTTTTCCCGAGCCCCGTGGAACTGTCATATAGTCTCTCTCTCAGTCCAAGATAACGCACTTTAAATTACGACTAACAGAGAAGCAGAGGTCCGGGATACCTTTCACCATGTGATGCGTAAGCATGATAGCATCAAATAATTTATCCTTGTTCTCTATGCTCGAAAAATACCTACATATTAAACCAGTTTACCTTGGGCAAAGATGGTGTTGCCTTGGTGTTTCTGAATGCATTTCCGATCCAGATTCAGGGTTTCCAGTGAATTTAATTTTTCAATATCCCGGTATTTTAGTCACAATGTCCTCCCTTTTTCATATAAAGTGTGGGTGGGTGGTGAAGGATGAGGAAAGGAAGTGAGAGGAAGAGGAAGTGAAGAGGAAGTGGAAGAGGAAAGAGGAGAGAGAGAGGAGCTGGAATGAGGAGAGAATAGGACGTTATATATGATGAAGAGGAAGAGGCAGCGACTAAGATGAGAACAGGGCCGAGGAAGAGGAATGAGTATAGATGATGAAGTGAAGAGGAAGAGGAAAGAAAAAGAGGAAGGACGAAGGAATGACGGAGGATGCTGATGAGGAAGAGGAAGAGAGGAAGGATGCGGAAGAGGAAGAGGATGATAGGATGAGGAAGAAGGATTATGAGAGGATGAAGGCAGAGGCTTATCTCTGCTCCCGCTTCCTCTTCTTATTCTTCTTCTTCCTCGTCTTCGCTGCTTCTTCGTCTTCGTCTTCTTCTGTCCTTCGTTCCTCGGCTTCTTCTTCTTCTTCTTCATCTTCATCTTCGTCCTCCGTCTCAGTGCTTACCGCGGGCGCGCCGCGCGCGGCCGCGCCGCGGCAGCGGCGCCGCCGCGGCTTCTGCTTGTCTTCTGCTGCGGCCGCGGTCCGCGTCTTCGTCGCTTCTTCCCTCCCCCGCTTCCGCGCTGTCCTTCTGCTTCTCGCGCCGCGCGCTGCCGTGCTGCAGGCTGCGGCTGCTGCCGTCCGACCTTGCTGCCGGCGGCTTGCTGCACGCGCCGCTTCCCGCGGCGCGCGCCGCGGCCGCGGCCGCGGCTGCGGCCGCGTCCGCGCCGCGGCCGCTCTGCGGCTTCGGTGCGCCAGCGGCCCGGCTTCCTCGTCCGTCGTCGGCTGCGTCGCTTCGGCCCGCGCGGCTGCGGCTCTGCCGGTCGTACTGCGGGCTGCGTCCGCCTGCCCCGCGGATGCGCCGCCCCTGCGGCGGCCTTAGAGGAGGCGGCCTGCTGATTGGAACGTAGGAGGAGTAGGCAGAGGAAGAGGCGCCGGACCGTCATGCCCATGACTGGCTTTCTCCAACTATTGGCATAAACTCCCCCACTTGCCTGCTATTTTTTATTTTTTTTTTCCCCACCTTTCAACCGCATATTTCTCTCCCTCTTCCTCCGCTTTAATGCAAACCTAGTCCTCGAAAAGGATGGGTGATGCAGTGATGAATTACTTCATATGCCGAATTGTGTAGAAAGTTCTAGAAACAACTGTCTGCTTGAAGCTGGTCAACCGGAAGTCAAGCTGCTGTTTTTCGCGCCTATGGGCGCGCGGTACATAAACATTAAAACAAAATAAGTACAAATACTACTCTCTAACGATTTAAACAATGTGGGTTTTTAATTTTTGTGTGCAGTATATCATTGGTTTAACAAACTGTATCTTGCACAAAATTCCTGAGCATAGTAGCAGTTATTATACTGAGAACAATACGTTTCCTTCCACATGGTCCTGATAAAAATGAATCGCATCAGTTCCTGTTCCGTAATCGTAATCGGTGTCCTTAAGGCTTTCGGTGCATCACTATTTCATAATGAAACCAGGTTTTGGGCCAGAATTTATATCCAGCTTAAACTAGATTTGATCTGCATAGTAATGTAGTCCATGAGCCGAGCAAATTTTTTTGGTATCTGAAAGGGGACAAAACGACACCTATTATACAGCATTATCCTACACAAAAAAGTAAAATGCATGATAGCATCTTCTTGAATGGTAGCTATAGCCAGGTAGTGGGTAAACCAGTTTTACACGGGGAAATTGTGGAAAGTGCCTTCAATCATGTTGAAAAAGTATACCACCTTATTTGTTGATCAGTAAGGATTCCACAAAGGTATACCTTGTAACTAACTACAGCCTAAAGTTTTGGAGTTATAGGCTAAAAGCAAGCAAAATCAATACAAAGGGTCATATAATTCTTTTGTACAGGAGTCAATTTTAAAGTTGCTCGATTTGGATAAAAATATGGTGCATATTCTTGGTTGTGCTCATATATTAAAATAAAGCATAGTTTTATTCCAGTCTAAAATGCTAGTTTCAACCAAAGTAAGGGGAAACAAAGATCACGTCCATTGTGGTTAAATGGGGCTTGACCTGTTTTCTCCTCCCTTTGGTAAGTAAGCTTTTAAACTCGCAAAACTATTCCTTATTTTAATCCTATGAGCTCCAATCAATCATCCTTTGGTTACCACTTTTTAACTCAATTTGGAGCAACTTTCAAATTGACCCCTGCACAACTGAAAAATCATGAAATTTATATCCTTTTTGATCTGTTTTGCTGTTTTTTAACCTTAACGGGATTAGCACAACAGCGATTCTGCCTAAGTCCGAAACATAAATCGAAAAAATCATAAAAATTCATATTTTTGTATTAAAATATTGTTACTGTGCATGGCTATGCAAACCTAAACCTAGCAAGTGGTTGTGTTGAACTACCGCAGAAATTAAAAGACACAACGGCAGTACTTATTATTAATCTGAATTCTTTAATTTCTCTACGTGCGTATCAAATTCCGACTTGAGATCAAAAAGCCATTTATCGTGAATACCAGATGTTAAGCGTGGATATTGTGTACCAAGATCAATACCCGTCTGACCTCAAAACACAAAGGTGATTGATCTTTTGTTTTTATGCTGTGTTACTGGAAACACAATGGCTGTTTATTGTAGATTTTGAGACGGTCATCGCTGTATGTCTATTTACGGGAGACTGTATTACAAATTTTCTCAACTACTTCTTTTTTTTTACTATTTGGTGGGTTTGTTTCCACATTAACGCAGTTATGTGGATAAGTGTACACCCTTATCCTGTTTATAAGCTACAACAATGCATTTCCACATTTTTTTTGTCGATTCGCTCGCAATATCGCTGCTAATCCCTTAATTTCCAAAACTTTGGGGTTGTAGATAGTACAGACCTATACTTTTTGGAATCCTTATTTTAAAATGTTGACCCCTGTGTAATCCCTGATTTCCCATGTATATAGCTACCATTTCCAGAAATTCTATCATGCCATTTTGTGTAAGGAAGGTGTACTGAGGCTGATAATAAGTATCGTTTTGTCCCCGTTCAGGATACCAATCTGTGTCCTCAAAATTTCCTGATGTCTTTCAGACTAATGCATAGCCACAGCACATGTGAAATATGACAAGATTGCTCTGTGTTATCGATCAAGTGTGCATGCAGTCTCATCAAGATGCCCAATTGGTACCGAAATTCACCTCCCACATATTTACAGTACCCTTGGCCAAGGTAGAATAATGTTCGTTCTTATCTCTAACCTAATCAAGTCTCTACACAAAACAAAATACATAACTTCACCAACCAATATATTCCAATCCATTTAACAATGAAATCGACTAAAACAGTCAGAGGTGGTCTATTAAAATGATGTTATAGAGTCTACAATTAAAGGGATTAGCACCAGCGATAATGCGTAGAAAATCGAAAAATATGTAGAAATACATTTTTTAAACTTATAAATCATGCGATCGTGTGTATAATTCCATATATTCATTTAATGTAGAAACAAACTACCAATAGTGAAAAAAATGAGTATTTGAAGAAATTTTTCATACAGTCTCCCGTAAAAAGATATACCGCAATGGTGTCAATCAAAATCTACACTAAACGGCTGATTGTGATTTACCCATTTACAGAATAAAAAATATAAATAATCTTTGTGTTTGAGGTCAAACTGGTAAGGGGCCGCCGCACAAAGTATCTGCTTAAAAATCTCGGATATTCACATAGAAAGGCTTTTTTGATCTCAAGTCGGAATTTTGATAACGCACATATAGAAATTAACAGAATCCTATAAAAGGTACTGCCGTGTCCTTTAAATCACGGCTTTCATCCACTACCACCTTGCAGGTTATGTTACACTCCTGTCAATAACAAAAATAATCAAAATAGTGAATTTTGATGTTTTTTTCCGATGTTTCGGATGAGCAAATCCGCTGTCTTGTCCCTTAAATAGATATTTAGATGGCTCTCCAGTCTGGAAACTGTAGTCATAGGTTATTCATATCTCTATTCCCGCAAGACTGAGTCTGGCCTCCATAATAGCAAATAACCAGAACTTCATAACCTAATAAATTCCAATCCATTAAAAATGATATAGCTGAGATCAGGTTGTGCTATATTGATTGTTCCTTGCTTAAGATCAATCCGGGTTTGGGGGAAATTTTATTCTTGTAATGTATACTTAAGTCGCTTTAAGTAACCCACAGTTCTGTGGTTTGTTTTGGTATAGAGAATACAAGGTTGGTTTTAAGCCTCTGCCTTGTACTATCAGGTCATATCACCAGGGGCGACAGCCAAATTTTAAGGAAACAACGAGGCCGCAGCCGATTGTTTTACGCTAAAATAGTGCTGTTGCCCATGTTATATGACATGATAAGATACACACCGAGGCTAAAAACCTTTTTCTCATCTTTAACACTTTATTATTCAACATAATAACTATATTTAGTAACATTTACTTACTAAATTTATTGATAGCTGTTTATTTAACTAACTACCCTCGGCGGTTTAAAATCATCGGTCCGTGTTACTCTGCACCTACTTCGATATGCGTAGCGCATTGACGCATACACACTGTACCGTGTGATATCGGCTCATATCACAATGCAAGAACCAATGAAATTGCGTAAACAATCTCAATTTTCAGAATTGTTTATGTGTAACAGTAAGTAAACTGCATCGAAGAGTTGCATATGAGTCCGAAGACCACCCATGCTCCACTGAGGCCCTGGTCGGGCACACCGAATCCAAATTCCCCCCTGACAGGACCGACCCGGACCGGACCGAAAAACCGTGTCCGTGGGTGCATTTTAAATTACACATTATTCCCAGTCCGTCCGGGATCATTTGACGGGTCGGTATGGTTTTTTTGTTTTTTTTTTTGGGGGGGGGGTTTTTTTTTGGGGGTTGTTTTTTTTTTGGAGGGGCTATTGGCTTCGTCTCCGGGGAAAATAATTTAAGCTGTTAAAAGATCAGAGCAACATCTTGAAAATTTTATCTGGGATTGTCCTGGGTTCATCTAATTCTGCAAGCCTCCACCCACCGGCGCCTTTTCCCGGCTACGGTTCGGCTTTAAGTGTGCAGGTAATTGGTAGTGCTCCGCCCCTTTCTCAAAAATGGTTTGTCTGAAATCATCTTACCACTACATTCACATGACAGCATAATTAAGAATCTGCGTAAATTTAATGACTTCAGTATGATTCTAAATCCATTTTCAGTTAAAATCCAAAATGCTTCTTCATTCACGAGATTCGCGAGTTCCATTTTCATTAATCTTGAAAACATATACTCATATAGCATAACAACACACTGCGAGCGCTTCCCCATTGTTTTTCTGAGCTTACACAGATCAGTGCGCTTCCCCCATAGCGGCTGAAGATTTTCGCTGGTTCTTGGAAACTTGTAATTCCCTGTAATATTGAAGAAAACGAGCGGAACCACTGCAAACGTTGGACCTGGGTTAAACAGGCCAACCTAACAGCACAAGCGAATTCCTTGAGTCGACAAAATTCGCATCTGATCTGTTCTGGTTAGGAATTTGAAACTTTGCCTTTATTTAAAATGATAAAACATGACCCATATCAAGGGAGTGTAACAACTTGAAACTGGGCCCATTCTCCTAAGGGATTTCTTTTCTGCGAAAACTAACCCATTTGGGACTTGTATCTATCATTACGTCTATGATACTATGTGCGCCTTCCACAACTGCTAGCTTGTGTAAT
>JAMKCH010027052.1:0-46842 GCA_023653785.1 Ophioderma brevispina
GCGCGAACAACGCTCCTGGCATTATTTATAATTACCTACATACATACATACCTTGTTAATACAGTCTATATCGTCGGTTTTTTAGGGGGAGATTTTGTAAAATATTTTCTTAAAATTTATCAAAATCAGTTCTACGGTTGTTCTCACCTTTAGTATGCACTTTCTTGCAAAATGAATTAAAATTTACCTTTTTTCCCCCTGAATATCAGAACCAAGAGAAGCGAGCCCAAACCCATGTTCCATGACTCCAGCAAATAAATGGTGGCCTTGATAAGGTAAATCCGCCCGTTATGATAGGACAACGGACTTTAGATTCTCTGGACTGATATAAAAACCGTTGTATTGTCCATGACGTTAAAAGCTATTTAATTGTTTTCACCGCCCGATAGATTGAGGCTACAGCCTCATTCACAAGAAAATAAAACTCATACTTCTGCTGGGAGTTAACTTTGATCGTTTATTCATCATTTATTCAAAACGGAACGAATATGAGCAAAAACATCAGAACGAATTTGATTGAGTTGAGACGGCTAAGCGTACGGGACTTGTTTCTAAAACGCCTCCGTTCAACATTTAAGAAACCAATTGAGTTCACAACCATGGGCCAACACCCCCGGGATTATTAACCTAAACCATGGATTACTGCGACTGTAACTATATGTAGAGGCAGGAGCAAGGACTTGGGTCAACTCAAACATCATCGTTCATGTCCCACTACATCTCAGCTTTGACACTTGTAGTTAGTATGGACCCTCTACATAACTCAAATAGTTAGTGGTGTCAAATTGTGGTGTAACTTTTTCAATAGGGGTCAATTTAAGTTACAAAGGGGTCAAACTTTTAAACTACTCCAATCGTGTGAAATTATGCCAATGTCCGTTAGTCATAAGAATTCAAAAATTGTATAGTTTGTACAACTATGACCATTGGGTTTAGAGTTATTGGGTAAAAATAACTAAAATCTAAAATAATAAAAAAAAGGTCAATTTCATTTGATCGGGCGTCAAAAACAGAAGTGCTCCAATTTTGGTAAAATATGAAACAAATTGTTCTTAGCTTAATCTTGTGTCAAAATAAGGAATAGTTTGTGCATCTGAAATGCCATAGTTATCATGCTTGGTGCCAAAATTTAGGTCATGGGGCAACATAATCCCAATTGGCATTGACCTTTGTGACCCTTTAGCTAAGGTAAGTAAACATTTTAACATAATCAAAACCTACTTTTGGGAGTTACTAATTCCTCAGGCAATAATTGCCAGCATTTAAAATAAAATCAGATTAACTTTCAATTTGTTAACCCCTATACAAATTGAGTTTGACCTTTTTTGCACTTTTAGCCATTTTACCCAATAACTCTATCTAAACACCAATGGTCTAATGTTACAAACTATACCATTTTGTAATCCATGAAACTAGACGGACAATATGACTAATTTAACACGATGGAGTATGTACCAAGTTGACCCCTGTGTAAACTTAAATGGACCCCCCTATGAAAAAGGTGATACCACATTGACACCACTAACTACCTTGCTTGATGTAGAGGGTCATACTAACCTACTAGGGGTCAACCCTTAGATGTTAGTCGGGCATTAAACCGAATCCTCCCTTAAATAAGGGACCCTATGATCTTTGCTCTGCTCTTATGAACTACTGCGAATATAATTTTGTTCAGTCTTGATAATTAAACGGACAATATGGTGGACAACGTGGACAATACTACATCGTTATCATCATCAACCATCATCACTGCATGTGATTTGATTAATGACAGGAAATACTAGGATTTTGACAAACCTCATGAGAAATGTAATAGAAACCAGTAGTTTCAATGAATTGAAAGATACCATGGGTGAACTCCGCGAAAGGAAATCATGAACTTAGGAAGGAAAGTGAGGAACTCAAGGGTGAGGTATGTGATCTGAGAAAGAAAATAAACAATTCGTGGTTGAATATTTGAACGTAAATGTGACAATGATAAACTAAAGAGGACAAATTGCTCAACTAGAGTGCCAAAACAAAGAACTATCTAAAGTGATGTAAGACCAATCTTTCGCCCCTTGAGGATCTTCAACACAATATACCAGGAGGATGGAATGTTTACTAATTACTGGGGTCAAAGAAGAATCGGTGAAAAACACAAAACCAAATTAATCAAAAGACTGGTAATGATAAGCTGAATGTGGACCTCCAGGATTCTGATTTGGACAGAATTATCGAATCGGTTTCGCCCTCCTAACCAAGGGAAACCTAGGCCGATCGTAGCCAAATTTATTAGACACGATGTACGTAACAAGGTGATCGCTAACAGAAAAGAACTAAGACGTTACAAAAGCTACAAAGATGGGAATCCACAGTTGCTCACTCCATATACCCAGCTAAGATCTTGCCAGTGCGACTCCTGGGTAAAGGGTATTTGGACTTGGGACGGAACAGGGCCGTCGCTAGACATTTGTCAGGCGGTGGGGGGGGGGGGGGGGTGGTACTTTTATGGTTGGTGGGGGGGGGTTGAGTATTTTTTGTGTAAACTGAAGAAATGTTATTGCTGCAGTAAGAGTCCATGGAAGCGTATAGTGAGCGTAACAAACTAATGCAACTAACGGCATGCGGTTCAGAACCCGCTCTTAAGGGCCATTAAAGACTTCCTATGTAGAGCTTATTAAAGACCATTCTTGTTGATCTGTAGACCTGTAAGTTTATGGTTGCTGTGGGCTAGGGAAACTGACCCTACCAATTTTTTTCTTGACCACCTCAGCTCCCCGACTGAAAATTCAACTAACACTGGTAAACCAAACTAGGGGGAATGGCCCATGGCTACCCTCTTGTTTGCCCATGCCATGCCACTCCCATGCTCGTGGTTTCTTAAATTTATTTTACCCATTTTTATCACAAGGTACTGTTGGCCCATTAGCAATTTTCTGATTACCGTAGGCTAAACTTGAAACAGAATTAGTTGGCTTGAGGGAATCATTTAAATATTTGGATATTGGGATTTATGCTTATATGTTCTGGAGTTAGTTCAATCTTATTGCTTCTAGCCGTTCTCGTTTTGTTTATTTTGTCTTCCACTTCTTTTCTCTTTTTTTTTTTATCTCCCTTCTCTTTATCTAGTTGTATGCATTTTTCGTTCTCTCGATTATTTTGAGGATCGATGGGGGTGTTCAAAACCCCACACCCCCCATGGGACGGGCCTGGTCCAACGGAAAAATGTTGGTTAAAGTATTGGTATGCCTGATGGCTTAACTAAAAGAAGGGGAAAGCGAATCACTGTACAAACTGAAAATGACCTGCAAAGGATTTACTCTGAGTATCGTCCTCGCCCAGCCCGGACTGACGACACAAACGAACGAAGGCACAGGAGTAGGGGGCTCCTCGAATAAAACTTTGCGAAGAAAGTAAAAGCAAGTATGAACTCTAGAACTTAAAATTATTCTTATGATTTACATAACAAACTAGAAGACTCAATTAAAGTATAGATTCTGTGGATTTTTTAAACACAATTATGGCACTCACGTTAAAAATATCTTGAAAATAAGCGCTTTTTTGTGTATATATAATTATATCGTAATTAGTTCACATCAGAACGCAACATGTTTAAATCGAAATATGATTTTATTGGAGTGTCAAGCAAAATGGCGGTGCCCCTGCTTGCTACAAAAAAAAAAAAAAAAATTACAAATTTCTTTTAAAACGAAATCTAAAACACTGTATAATATAATCGAAGGACACATAACTGCCAATGTGTTTTTTCGTAATAACACACAAGATTCAAAATCGTTATTCGATTAATCGTCTCAGCAGTTTACCTCCCTACAATTGAATTTTCATACCTCCTGGGTCGTTGGCCAGCCATCATTGTTTCCTTTGTTGCTTGGATTGGTATTTATTTATTGGTACCCGTCTCTAATTTGCTATTATTTTTAAAGTTTTTAGCTCTTTATGTGTTTTTATCTTAATGTCTGTCAGTAATAAGAGTGTATGTGTGTTCTGCTCCAAGATAGTAAAATCTGCTCATAAACTTATTTCATGTAATAAATGCAATGGATTTATACATAAGAAATGTACGTAAGGATCGTCTTCAATTGAATTTAAATAAATGGACGTGTCAAAATTGTACCAGTTCTTGTAACAAACATAAGGAATGTGATAAGGATTACAGCAACCTAAATGCTAAAATTGACATTATGAATATTGATTTACAAAAATATGATGATATGGTCTTTAATCCATTAAGATATCAGAAAATATACGAAGAATCTAACGAAGAATGTTTGTACTCGCAACCTACTTTAAAAAGTGAATATAGTATCCCTTCTGAGTTTAAAGCTAAAGTGTTATCTAAAGAAAGTAATTTTTCTATTTTGAATGTTAATATTAGAAGTTTGTCCAAGAATTTTGAAAAATTAAAAGAATGTCTTTTACACACAGAAAACACGATGTAAAAAATATATGTGTAAACCGGCATTATGTAAAAAATTACATATTTTATGCAAAAGCTGGTAAATATACCGGTACATAACATTATGTGAAAGTTATAACTACATATTTGATATGTATTATATTATTTTACTTATTTTATGTAAAATTTACACCTCGTTTTGTAAAAAGAAAACAAAAAGACATAAAATAATGTAAAAAAACTCATTTACATATGTGGTTTGTAAACCAATTATGTAAATGCGCGGTAAAAGTTAGCGAAGTTTACATAAAATTATGTGAAGTCATGTCACGACACGAGCGAGCTCGGCACAATGGAAAATGGAGGATCTTGGAGAGTGGCGTAGCCTCATGGAGTCGTGGTGATTGGGGACTTATATTAACGTATTGTTCTATCTGTATCGATGCGTTGTGTACAGTATAATCATGATTTTAGACCAGGGAATATGAGCTGCTTATAATTCTCAGGATGATGGGTCATGACGAAAAGTAAGCTTTATCTCAGTCAAGTTGAACACACAGGGTCAGTACGTGCACACATAAAGTACGTGCGATTATAGTAAGCCCATTTTGCATATGAAGTTTGGGCTCATACGATACCAACAGTGTTTACCACTGCAGTATTATACAGGCATACAGCTGTCATTTGTAATAACTCGCCTCTCACCCCCGGGAAAGGTACCCAAATTGTCAGTCACTTATATACTGTGTTGTTTTTTGAGCTGAATAAACTTGTTGAATTCTTGTCATATACTGAAGTGTCTGTGTGACTATTTTGTGTGAATTATTTTCCCTAAGTTACATCTATATGTAAACATTTACATAATTGTATTCACATGTTTACATAATTTACATGTAAACATTTACATAATTTTGTTTAAATTTTTACATAATTGATGTGTAAGCATTTTACATAATTGTGTCAAAAAATTTACATAATTGATGTGTAAACATTTACATAATTGTGTTCAAAAAAATTTACATGTAAGCATTTTACATAATTGTGTTCAAATATTTACATAATTTATATGTAACATATTACATAATTGAGTTCGAATATTTACATAAATAACAAGTGGAAGATTGCATAATTCTGACAAGAATTATTACATAAATTATGGTGTTTTAAGTTTTACATAATGATTTGGTAAATGTTTATACAACTGATAATACATATATTTTATGTGCACTTTTACATAATTTATGTGTACATTTTTATATTTACAAGTTTTACATAATTGTTGCATAAAAATTATGGTGTTCTGTTTTTACATAGTAAACATGCGAATTTTTACACAGGCTGTGTAATTATTTCTCTGTGTGTAACATTAAATCACAAATTTACAATAATTGGTGTTAGTGAAACGCATCTCAAAGACAAACCTCATGATTAGTATAATTTACCTGGGTATAATTTAGAGTTTATTAATCGAAAAGATCGAGATAAAGGTGGTGTTTGTATGTATATCTTGGAGAGTGTTAAGTACAAGTTACGAAAAGACCTATGCTGTGCAAATTTGTATTTTGAATCGTGTTTTATCGAAATAGAAAGGATAGGTATAAAAAACCTGCTTGTAGGAACAGTGTATAGATCCCATACATCTATAGATGATTTTCTAAGTGCAATTGATCCAGTTTTTCATGCCATTGATAAAGAGAAAACATTGAGTTATATAATGGGAGACTTTAACATAGATCTTTTAAAAGATGATACGGATAGACCAACACATGATTATCTGGATTTTGTTTATTCATATTCGTATATTCCAACAATTTATAGACCTACACGAATTACGGAAAGTAGTGCTCCTATAATTGACAACATATTGACAAATGATCTTGATGCTGTCGACTCCGCTATTCTTGTCACAGACATTAGCGATCATCTGCCAACCATTCTTACATCAAATTCAAATTCTATATTGAGACAAGACAAAACAACATATTTTTACAAAAGAACCTACCGTGACGATAATGTTGTAAATTTAAAAAGAGTTATCTAATGTGAATTGGGAAGAAAGGCTGGATGGTACCGATGTAAACCAGGATTACAATGTATTTGTAAAAACATTTTCTAAATTGTATGATGAATGTATACCCTTAAAAAAATTAAAGCTAACAAAAGGAAAGCTCCTCAGTCTCCTAGTCCTTGGATCACCAAAGGTATCTTGAAAAGTGTGACAATTAAAAATAAATTGTATAAACAATACATGCAATGTCCAAATGAAGGAAGATTGCAAAACTTCAAAACATATCGAAATAAGTTAAATGATGTAATTCGCAAATCTAAACGTAGTTATTATTATAAGAAACTCCAATCTTCGCGTCACAATATGCAGTATACTTGGAAAACAATTAATGAAATCATCGGTCGTGGAAAGAAAAGAGGGCACCAAAGTAAATTTATAACGGATAAGGGCGAATCAATAACTGACCCAAAAACAATATCTTCAGAATTCAACAATATTTTTGTAAACATTGGTCCTAAGCTTGCCTCTCAAATTGAACATTCTGGCAAAGGCTATTATGACTATTTGAAAGAACCAACCGTTAAAAGTGCCTACATGGCACCGGTCATTGAAGAAGAGGTTATAAAGATTGTTAACAAATTTGATGCCAAAAGGAGTGCTGGTCAAGATAACATTGGAAATATGATAGTAAAACAGGTGATTCCTGAAATAGCTTACCCACTGACCATGATATTTAATTTATCAATATCATCGGGAATTGTACCAAATGATCTCAAAATTGCCAAAGTAGTGCCGATATTTAAAAAGGACGATTCGGAGATTTTTTCAAATTATCGTCCAGTTTCTGTGTTGCCCTGTTTTTCCAAAATCCTAGAAAGATTAGTTTTTAACAGATGCATGTCCTATATTGATGAAAACAAAATACTTAACGAAAGACAATTTGGTTTTTTTTTTTTTTTTTTTTTTATTTTACATAATTGTGTTCACATGTTTACATAATTTACATGTAAACATTTTACATAATTTTGTTTAAATTTTTACATAATTGATGTGTAAGCATTTACATAATTGTGTCAAAAAATTTACATAATTGATGTGTAAACATTTACATAATTGTGTTCAAAATAATTTACATGTAAGCATTTTACATAATTGTGTTCAAATATTTACATAATTTATATGTAAAATATTACATAATTGAGTTCGAATATTTACATAAATAACAAGTGGAAGATTGCATAATTGAAGAAGAGGTTATAAAGATTGTTAACAAATTTGATGCCAAAAGGAGTGCTGGTCAAGATAACATTGGAAATATGATAGTAAAACAGGTGATTCCTGAAATAGCTTACCCACTGATCATGATATTTAATTTATCAATATCGTCGGGAATTGTACCAAATGATCTCAAAATTGCCAAAGTAGTGCCGATATTTAAAAAGGACGATTCGGAGATTTTTTTCAAATTATCGTCCAGTTTCTGTGTTGCCCTGTTTTTCCAAAATCCTAGAAAGATTAGTTTTTAACAGATGCATGTCCTATATTGATGAAAACAAAATACTTAACGAAAGACAATTTGGTTTCCGTCCAAATCACTCAACATATATGGCAATTCTAGAATTAATTGCCAAGGTATGTAATGCAGTTGAAACTCACGAACAAACACTTGGAATATTTTTAGATTTATCGAAAGCTTTCGACACCATTGACCATGACATTTTACTATACAAATTAGAACATTACGGATTTAGAGGGGTTGTTTTGGAATGGTTTAGAAGTTATCTTAATAATCGCAATCAATATGTTTCCTATCTTTCAATAAATTCGGACCTTAAAAATATAATATGCGGTGTTCCGCAGGGTTCAATACTTGGCCCATTACTTTTTATCATCTACGTTAATGATATATCAAATACGTCTTCATTACTAGACTTTATTTTTATTTGCTGATGACACTACTATTTTGTATTCTCATCCTGAACTTCATACTAAAATGGATCTAATCAATGAAGAATTATTAGAAGTAAGTAACTGGTTTAAAGCCAACAAATTATCTGTAACGCTAAGCACAACAAATTATTAGCTATTAGAACCCCAGGGAACCTTGAAGTATATTGATATACAAGATGTAAATGAAATATGATGAAACCAACACCATCTTGTGCAAGTGATAAAGGTAATACTGAATAATGTACTTAGAAAGGGTCCGCAAAACCAATTTCTTGGTGTCGTCATTGACGATAAACCTTACATGAAAGTACATGTTGATGACAGCTCAGACGATATCAAGAAATATAGGCATATTTGAATAATTACAACATTTTGTTTTCGGTTCAAATAATGTTATCCTCTATATTGTAACCCTTATATTACGTATAGCAACTCTGTTTTTTTGCATGGGGTATGCATCAAGAATATATTTAGATAAAATATTCAACTCAGAAAGGGCTTGAGTAACAATCTCCAATAGCCACTATCGATCCATTCAAGTCCCCTCTTTTCTCGTTTTTAATGTAATTAAGTATTTGAAATACTTATCAACTTAATTTTGGTTCTCTTTATGTACACACAAACAATGATGACGGACCAACTTTTGATAAATATTTTATAAAACACTCTGAGATACACAGACGCATACACATGAATGCTCAAAATTAATGTGTTTTGTAAGTAATGGCAAAAAAAGTCATCCTCTCAAAAATCAGTCAGAAGTGCAGGCCCAGTCTTGAGGAACACAATTGAAAAAGCTATCATACATTCAAATCCACTAAACAAACATTCGTGATCAGTTCAAATATAATATTTTGGTCTACGCTAGATAATAATTAAAATTAGATTATGTTTTAAACAAATTCCTTTTTAGAGGGGCAGTTGCATTTTGTCAAATTCATACACAATTGTAATCTTGGAGCATGTTCTTTTCTTGCTCTTGGGTGTTGTGTGTAAGTCAGTTTTGTAAGTTTGGGTATAATGTACTTCATTGTAATTGTGTAACTTGTTAGACAGGGGGCTAGACTTCCCCCTTTGCACAATGTCTTGTTTGTTTGTTTATTTTTTTATGTGGATGGAATACATTTGATTGATTGATTGATTGATTTGATTGGCAGCTATGACCTAACATCTTGGTGCAGAACCAACACCCATAACTTAATCCAGAGAATCTCTGCTTAATCATATTAATATTGGCCTCTTTTCTATTCATTTAAACACGTTGTTCGGCAAACTCGGTTCACCCGCAATGTCAATATAGGGGCATGAAATTTTCGAGTTCTTCTATGAAAGCAATAAATTGCATAGATTGGTTTATTTCAAGTTACGGGTTTGGTTCTGCAAAATGATGTTAGGACTCCAGTTTTGCACCAATTTTTTTCTCATGATCTTTGTTCACCTCGTTTCCCTTTCGATAAAGGGTGAAATATAGGTCAAAAAATTGAAAACACCGTAGAACCTCTAACTAACTTTATTTATTCGTGAAAGAGGACAGTAATTGTGTTCCACGTCAGGAAAAATAGCTTAATTCTCAAATCGGCGTGATGGTATAACACCTGCAATCTTTTCAGTTGCATGGAATAATAACAATTGCTCTGCAGTTCCAGATAGAAACAGTAATCTGTGAAGTTGGGGGGGTTTGGTCTTCTACTACGAGCGGGGATTTACTTAAAAATAGCCCCATTATTTGCTAGCGTCAATGAATCCTGGGTACAATCCCGTATCACTGATATTCAGGGCCTAAATTTCCAAGGACCTTTTACATTCCTTTTTCTCGAGAATGTGCACAAGTATAAGTGAGAACACACGAAGAACGGATTTCTATAATTTAAGAAAACTTTTCGGAAGAATTATGTACTTCGCAGGGGTGCGCCACCTTAGTCCTTTCCGAGCATCGTTTTCGCTTTGGCCTCATTGCCCTAACCACTTACATCCGTCTATGATAATACCACGACCTCTATACACATGGATAGCGGTCTGATCGCCGAGTGTCACAACAGAGTGTTGCTTTTCTAATCCTTGGTAATATGGCGGGAAACATAGCATACACCTTGTCAAAGTTAAAGGCATTTTGTATAACATATACACATCTGTGTGATTGCACCAGCATGGGTTTTGGGGTTATGCATTGTTTCCCGCCATATACCAAGGTAGAAAAGCAACTTCCTGTTGTTCCACTCGGTGACCATTCAACTCTGGGTCTTCTTTGGGTGCCAACGATTCTTAAAATGGTGGGCCATAGGCGTTCCTTCAAAGCGGGAGAGTTCCACCCCCCGGTTTCTTTGGAACAGGCACTTGTAGGCCGTCATATTTTACCCGATTTGGTACCGGTTTTAATGCACAAATAAACCTAATATAAGCATCACATGAAAACATTGCTTGTCACATTTAATAAATATGCACAGATAGGCCTAAACATTAATATTAGGAGGAAATAGATAACTTTATGTGATTACTTTATGCTTCGGCTAGGCAGTTTAGAAAATGCCACAGGTGAAAAGAACCCATTCTCCATTCGCTTTTGAACTGTAGTTTTCCACTATTAAAATTAACACTTGGGAAATCACAACAGTCAAAGGCCTCTTGATTTTGGTCGGGAAACCCATGCATTCCAAAAAAGAGGGACTGGCTATTGGCAAATGCGGGACACCGCTAGGGGTACAAATTCCCATAATCAAGTTTTAGTCCCGCTATATTATTACAATTCAGTTGTGATTGTACTGGTTCAATGATACAATAGGAAAATTTAACCTAATACTATCGCAAAGTAACCCTGATGTTGTAATTTGTCTTGCAGTAGCAGCAAGTGTAATTGTTTCCTTGTCTATGTGTCTATTTTAAAGGTATATGTTTTATTCATGTATTGAGATTGCAGGTCCTTTGATTTTGTTACATCATACGGGTGGATCTCTCAACAAAAATTGCTATTGAGAATGATATTAGGAAACTTTGGACCGAATCATGATTATGCAACCAAAGAAGACATTAAACAAGTTAATGATCGCCTGGATAAGTCTTAGAAGTAATCACAATGAAATGGTCAACAAACAATTGACGGCATTAATGGGTAAAATGAATGACCAGAAGACAGAATGGAGGACAATGAAAAGGCGCAAGAAGAAACTTATCAAAAGATTAAGTTACTTTCGAAAAATCGGTCCATTTGAGTCAAAGGACATCGCCGGATAGAAATGAAAGGAGCCCTCTATAATCATCAAGTTTAAAGTTCATCATAATTTTGACTTTGTTGTTTTACGCAACACTTATCATGTATGCAAGGTGTTTTTTTATCCTCAACATACACGTGTATCAAGAAAAAATGAGGAAAAAGTCTGGGAAAAATTCAGGGGCATGCTCTCTGGAAAAAGCAAAGCTTAGAGCATGGGCCCTCCATTGCAATGACCAGTTACGATTTAATGAAGACGAAACAGGAAGATGTTGCATAGCTGCCCTTGTTATGGAGCTTGTAAATGGTGCCTAGAAAGACCTTTTGTACTCATAAGCTAAAAGGAGGTTACACGAGGCAGCCCTTATAACATACCAAATACCATTAGTTATGCTTGATGTAGAAATGAGTTGCTAAGATTTGGAGTTTATATAACCGTCTTGACAAAAAGCAAACTCTATTATGCCAAACAATGGCCACCCATCTTAATGGCCCATGACCGCGCTATTTATATCTATGAGCAAGTTAACTCTCAATCATACTATTAATAATCTCAATTCACATGGCCGCAGGTCAATAGCTTTCAGTCACCAGTCTATACACCCCCGAATTTAGTATGATTATGATACCCAGACCTGCATGGTCAGCGGTTGTTAAAATGTACCCATCCAAGGATACTGAACTGAGCCCTGGTAGACTTAGCGTACATTACCTATAGCGTGGTATGGCGTGTATATATAGTCGTGGTCACGACATAGTGTCAATCTATTTTTTGGTCAAATTGATTAATAGTTGATGTTGGTTTTGCATTTTATATACTCTGTAATTGTACCCAAAAATAAAAGTAAATTACATCTACCAAAATAGCCGCAGTCGACTAAACACGATTTGTAATAAAAACGGATCCCCTAACCCCCACAAACAATCGAATACGTATTCGATAGCTTTGGTGTCCAATATCTCAAAGCACACACAGAAATTGGAAACGAATAAGTATTCGCTGGGACAAAGATTGCTACTTTCAGTGATCCAAAATCGATAAGAGGGTCTATCAAGGATTAAGGAAATTGAGGATGAAATTACCTTTCTATCCTTCATGAGGATGTCATGTTATTTCAAATTTTACTTTGTGTTTAATTATGTACTGTATTATTGAAACCTACGGGCTGTTGCGTCGTGATTTTTTGTTTTGGAAATGAACAAGACTTATCAATTTTTGTTAGTTTTAGCATTATTTGTACACTACACAAATTTAGGAGGGGCATAGTGACATTAAACCTCGTCTACCAAAGGGGAGGAGTACCATCAAAAGGGAAACTTTCCGTCGGTGCGGCAAAAAAGTTAAACTTAAAACTTGCGTTTTAAGTCTTCCAATTTATAATTATTTCACATCCTCTGCTCATGTGGCGAAAAACAATTGTGAAGGTAGCACCGTCACCGGGGTTGTTAGCGTCGAAGAGTCGATTGGTGGAGAGTGGTTATATTACCTCTACTACCCCATTATTGAAAATGCCAGCTTCCGATTGGTCAGTTTACTGCCCATTATTCTGCAATAAAATGAGCGTAAATGATTTTTTATCATTTATTTTCATTAATCAGCAGACCATAACACATAAATAAGAATATACTTAAAACCTATACAAACAAACAAATAAATCAAGTTTTTTTTTTACGTTAATAGAATAGAAATAAAGGTTTTGTAGTATCAAATAAACGAGAGCATCAACGAATGTTCAGAAAAAAAATAAAAATAATGGCGCCATTTATTAGTTTTTCCGACCTCGAGGACATTATCCGCCTATAAATGTCTGCATTACCCTTTAGTTATAGTTCATTTTGTTTAAATATGTGCACTGCATGGCTCTAAAATATATGTGCTGAAAAACTAGTCTTGTCCATATCTCATTTGGGCCAACAAAACACCGCATGAAAATCCAATATTCCAACCTCTTTGTATGCAAAATTATTTTGTCATTTTAGAATCTGATTTGTGTGCTGTGGAAATGACCACTTTTGCCAACTACTTGTGAACTTTACGGCATTGTAAAAGCCAACTAGGTATGTTGGAAGCCAATAGGAAAACGGGGACCAATGTATTAAACGGGTATACCAACATCGACATCATCTATGCTTTATGAATAATGAATTCTCGGGGGTGTTTAACACCCCACCCTTAGTAAACGGTGTTACCAAAAATAGACTGTAAACATATTGCGAAAGTTTGATTTTCTTTAGAGTTAACTTGGATATTCTGCAAACTTAATAAATTAATAATATATTAAATCAGTTTAAAAAAACTCGCACACTTTCAGGAAACAATGATATTGTTGGGGGAAGGTTGGGAGGAAGGTTGTTTGTGTATAGCGTTAGTGCCCTCTAAATTGTTTAGATTAGGTTAGATTTTTATGAATATATTACCCATAATTGTTAATTCATTTCAAGTTTGTATATATTTAGCGTGTGTTAAATTACTTTAAAAGATTGGAATTATATTATGTTAATGAAAGATTTAAGAAAACGAGCAAATAGACCACTTTTATCCTCCAAAATTTTGCGTAGAAACATTCCAGTTACATTTTAAAGAGTTTATGAGCTCAATTTGTGAAAACAGTTCTAGCCATATTTAGTGGTTACCAACATGCATTAATATTTATTAATTTTTATAATATAAACATGCACTACAAGTTTGTGTTCATTCTACGTATTTACTCTTGAAAATTTATGGTTTTTTTTTCTGCAAAATGAGTTGTTAAAACATATGGCGACTAATTAAAGCATTATAATTTTAAGGAAAGCGCAAATTGTAAGAGGTTGTAATTTTCTGAATTCGATGGTCATCGTGGTCAGTCTGCGCTATATTTTTACAACGAAGCTAATGCAAACAGCGAAGATATGTTTCCCACTTTTGAACGTTATGGAAGTCGTTTGTATACAATTTGCATGGTTTGTAAACATAAAACACAATGCAAGAGACATCATCATCATTCATCATTAATGATCGATCAGTCGCATCATGTCGATGTTTCCTTTATTTTCATAGTTATTGCCACCATCATCACCGCCATTCGTTATTCTTATCATCGTGGCATAATCGGCATCATTATTTAAAATAGTAAAAACCCGTAAGGATATAGTAATATCACCATACCAACATTAGACAACCACGGGGTGTCATCCAGGGTTTCATGCTAGTCGAATAAGTATTGGATCCTTTAGAGCACAACGAGCAAACATTTGGGGTTTGACCAAACAATCGAACCACATTCAGTGGCCCATTTTGAATAAGAATCAGTTGTTCTTGGTATTTTAATACTGTCGTCAGGTAGGTAACATCAGTGTCTTTAAAATACACCACTTAAAATAGCCATTTATTTTCTTAATTATTTACACGCATTCATAAGTATACTCAAACTTTTCAACGCCGTTTTATCAGGAACTAGCATTTTATGCTGATCGACCCACTATGCAGGAACCCACGACGATATATATGTAATAGGTTGTTGTTGTTTTTGGCCATTCCATTATGTCGCCCCCCAGAAACAAAAAAGCAAAATTTGGGGTCTGTCCGCCCCAAGAACCAGAATGCCACTCACATATATGTTGCTAATTAATAAACCGCACATCTTGCAAGCGGCTTGTGGTCTTGGGGGGGGGGGGGGGGAAAGGTTCATTATTGGAAATTTCAATTACCCATGAAGCTGTATTATAATTTTAATAAAAGCGACCTTTTTGAGAATTTTATGTAAAGTTTTAATTTTTGAAAAAACCACGAAAAGGTAAAACTTTTGAGCATGTCCCTTATCATGCGGAATGTTTCAAATTCTCAGTTCTCATGAAAACTCTAGAGGGGGTCCTTATTTCCTTATAGGCATTGTCCTTTGAAAAGCCAAGTCTGAGCTTGAAACATAAGGAAGAAGAGAAAAATAGTTTACATATGCAATAAGTGAAATGATTTGGAGGGCCGAAATAAGAGACAGTAATTTAATTTGTTTGGTGTCCCCCAAGAAAGAAATGGAACTTGGCCACAAATGAGGGGTAAAATTAAAAGCATCATAAAAAAAACAGAGAATTAAATGCGGATGCCATTGAATGAACAGGGTACATTCGTATACCAACTGGTCCATGCAAAATGGGGTTGTTGGGTTTTAAACCAAATGTCGTCATGTTTGCAAAGTATAAAGATATAGAAAACAGTTTTAAGCAAAGCAACAAAAAAAAAGTTGAAGGGCAGCAATATCTTGTGAATCATGAATGTAAGAATACACAGAAATGTTCACAGATATTAAGTGAGAGAGAAAATGAATCAAGATAATGTCAAGAAAGGCGTCTGTTATCAGATTAAAAAAAACTGTTGTCACAGACACTGGTGGAAATGTATCTGTGTTTGAACACATGATGAAAAAGTGATAAGGAGTTGTTATGAATAGGGGTTCTGCCCTGTCTTTTTTAAAATCAGGTCAAAATCAGCGTTCAAAACAATTTTTTGAACTCATTGCAGGAATAGTATGGACTTTCACTCAACGTGATAGTGGGATTTCATTCAAGAATGTTTTAAACTATGAATTGTGTGTTTGTAGAAACATGGACAAATGATTTAAAGGAATATGAAATTTTTTTTAACGGGTTATAGAGTGTATAATTGCACAGGCAGAAACCTCGTGTAGGACGTACATCAGGTGGTGTCATGGTCTTTGCCAGGAATGAAATTACTCGTGGTATTATTAAAATTGATGTAGCCAAGAAGAATGTATTTTCCTTCTTTTGAGTAGTAACTTTTTTGGTGTGTAGGACAAGGATGAATTTTGGGCAAATTTTATATTCCCCTGTGACCCTCAACTCGCCAGTACTGTATATCTAAGGTTTAATCTGTATTGGAGGAGGAAAACAGATGATTATTATACTTTGTTCCCATTGTGAATATATGCTTTTGGGTGGCGACTTTAATGCTAGCAAGGTGAAGACCAGATTATATTGAAAATGACAGCAGCGTTTGATTATATTATTGATATAAAATGATGTGTACGAGGAAGACTTCTTTGTGCATAAAAAGCGTTGTTCCAGAGATCTCCGTCGTAAATATTCTGGGTCGGTAAATTACTATTTATTGTAAATTTTAATATTCAATGTATTAAATGGTAGAAGTGAAAAAGATGCTAAGTGAATAAACTTTTATGTGCCTAGGGAGGCTGCTTAGGGTGGTGATTAGTGTAATTGTGTCATTCAAACCTTTTCAAACAGCATATTAGTTTTGAAGTGGCTGCAAGAATCAAACACTTTACGTTATGTTGGTCACGTAAAATTCACGTATTAAATTTAATACAAACAAAGCAAAACACCGTGTGCAGAGTGAAATTAATACCACACTATGGAAGGTACAAATGGAAAGCTATTATAGTGCCGGACTTTAAAACTAAGAATGAACTAAGAAAGTGTTTGTCAACAACCCCGGTCAACAATTGCTGCAGCTTATAAAGAAAACATCAAAAAATCATGATGCACGTTGAAATGATTGTTCAAGACACTCCAATCCTTCGCTCACCGTAGGGCTTCTAAACCGCATCCGGTTATATGGTGCTAAACAATGTACCTTGTAATAAATTGGGTTGATCGCGATGTCAGCAGTTGAAAATAAAAAGTTGGCAGGTTACGAAAATTCCGTAAACAATTCATGATTGATTATGAAAATATAAAATCATCAACAACACAATATAAATCACTTTGCAAACAGAAAACGCCAATACCAACAAAACATTCGTTCTCAATTGGAAGGACATAATAAAGGACATTACAAACAAATTATGGGAGGACGCGTGAAACAATATACGACCATCAGAGAGGATGAGAAAGAACAGAGAAGATGAGAAAGAGGAGATGGTCAACTGTTACTTCAAAAAGATAACTGTCATCGCCTATTCATCTTAATTGCCCGAAATCTGATTGCTTATTTCAAAGACCTACCACAATGCTGGAGAACATTACATACAACATGTCATTAAATCCCAAGAAATATTACCATTACTAGTTGTCAATGGTATTTGCACAGAGGACTATACACGTATGGTCGTGACCAAGGGGGTGAAGCCATTCAAAACCAGTGTCGTGATGGCGCTGACATTTTGAATATTGCACGGAATAAAACGAATGAAATGACAAGTTAGTAAAAAAAAAAAAAAATCGATACAAACAATCCGCCAAACATATCGTGTTGGATGCTGGGTTCATTGGGTGGTAAATTGTCTCCCATGGCCACAACAAACGAATGAATGACACGTCAGTCGTCTTGATTTAATAACGTTTTCCTCAATGATACATCTTTTACCCTAAGCGCGCTTGCATTCCTGGAAAAAAGAGTATCTGAGTGAGCACAATGATCAGGGCACTATTATTTACACCTGGCCACCTCTAACAACAGACATCAATTTGTATCACTCCCTATTAGTGTATAGGGAAAAGCTGAGACACACAGTATGTGGAACGAAGCGGAAGGAAGCCATGGCGTAGATTGTTGGTACTCTATGTTTTCTTGTGGTCGGCAAAACATGCGAGACGATGAATTCTAAAGATGAGGTAACGTTTTGCCTCTCTATCTATATAGAACCTCTTTGGTCGGACCAAGTACAGCGAAGCATACTCTTCTGCATCACTTAACAGATAACTTTGACCCCAAATTTTCAAAGCATTTTGACACTCTGAGCTACTGGCCAACTTCAGGCACAAACAGGGTGGTTGGGGTGAATTAAAAATGCATTTATCTATCATTCATATATAAAATGATGTGTACGAGGAAGACTTCTTTGTGCATAAAAAGCGTTGTTCCAGAGATCTCCGTCGTAAATATTCTGGGTCGGTAAATTACTATTTATTGTAAATTTTAATATTCAATGTATTAAATGGTAGAAGTGAAAAAGATGCTAAGTGAATAAACTTTTATGTGCCTAGGGAGGCTGCTTAGGGTGGTGATTAGTGTAATTGTGTCATTCAAACCTTTTCAAACAGCATATTAGTTTTGAAGTGGCTGCAAGAATCAAACACTTTACGTTATGTTGGTCACGTAAAATTCACGTATTAAATTTAATACAAACAAAGCAAAACACCGTGTGCAGAGTGAAATTAATACCACACTATGGAAGGTACAAATGGAAAGCTATTATAGTGCCGGACTTTAAAACTAAGAATGAACTAAGAAAGTGTTTGTCAACAACCCCGGTCAACAATTGCTGCAGCTTATAAAGAAAACATCAAAAAATCATGATGCACGTTGAAATGATTGTTCAAGACACTCCAATCCTTCGCTCACCGTAGGGCTTCTAAACCGCATCCGGTTATATGGTGCTAAACAATGTACCTTGTAATAAATTGGGTTGATCGCGATGTCAGCAGTTGAAAATAAAAAGTTGGCAGGTTACGAAAATTCCGTAAACAATTCATGATTGATTATGAAAATATAAAATCATCAACAACACAATATAAATCACTTTGCAAACAGAAAACGCACAATTACCAACAAAACACATTCGTTCTCAATGAAGTATATAAAGGACTCAACAATTCTGGGGAGCGGGATTGAATTGTGAAATGATGATTGTGTGTGAGTGAATTGATGTGTGATGGGTGAAATGTGTGAAAAATTGAACATCAGAGAAGATGAGAAAAGACAGAGAAGATGAGGAAAGAGGGAGATGGTTCAACTGTTACTTCAAAAGATAACTGTTCATTCGCCTATTCATCTTAATGGCCTTAAATCCGATTGATTCATTTTCAAGACCTGCAAAACTTGCTTTAGAACATTACATACACCGGTCATTAAATCACGAAATATTACAATTACTCAGTTGTCAACTGGTATGTGCACAGAGACTATACACTATGGTCGTGACCAAGGGGGGGTGAAGCCCATTCAAAACCGTCGTCCGTGCTGGGACGCTGACCCTTTGAAATATTGCAAGAATAATTAGTAGTTTGGGTGCTTGTATTAAAACACATAATGTTCATTCGATACAAAACAATCGCCAAATATCAGTTGGGATGCTGGGTGCTATTGGGTGGTTAATTTGTCCTACCCCATGGCCACACAACGAATGAAAGAAACGTCCGTGTCTTAATTTAAATAAACGGCACTTCAATGAATACATCTTTTCACCTAAGCGCGCATTGCATATGAGAAAAAAAGAGTATCTGAGCTGAGGCACAATGATCCAGGTGCACTATTATTACACCGGCCACCTCTAACAACATGACATCCAATTTGTATAACGACCTATGATGGTGATATGCAAAGCGGCACCCCACAGTATGTGGAAGAAGGGCGGACAAGACATTGGTTTATGTTGGTACTCTATGTTTTCTTTGTGGTCGGGCAAAACATGCGAGACGATGAATTCTAAAGATATGTAACGTTTTTGCCTCTCTATCTATATGGAACCTCTGGGTCGTGACCAGTACCGCGGACGCATACTATTATGCATCACTTAAAGATAACTGGCCCCAAATTTCAAGCATTTTGAAACTCTGAGCTACTGGGAACTTCCGGGACACACAGGTGTGGTTGGGGTGATTCAAAATGCACTTATCTATCATTCATCATTCTATTTCACCAGAATAACCGGATATGTTTTTAAATTAGGCTAAAATAACACTCCTTTATTGACCTCAAAAACATTAAAATCAAGGTTAGCTTACCGAAAAAGGGGTGGCTTTGCTGTTTTCTTCGTTTTAAATAAAAAGCCACTGTTTTCCTAAATTATTTGCCAACACGAATAAAATAAATAATTATTTGTCCAGAGCAAACGGGAGTTTTTCCTTACCAGCAGAGAAATTTAGCTAGAAAAATTAATAAAATGTTTGTATTAGCCGTGTGTCATTTATTCCTGTTTGAAAACTTCAGTGGAAAGCTTGAGTCGGTATGAATTATGAACAGATACTTCAAAGGTCCAAGCGAGTGGCCCTTGAAGTTTCCAAACAATGAGCCGGGGAATGAGAGTAATTCCTGGGTAATCGGATTTCAAAATCGAGCACTCTCTTCTCCTCTTTATCTGCGACCATCAAGCAAAACAGGTGAGCAAACACCACCCTTTGAGTTTGGACGACTGGGTTGTTAAATATTTTAATCACTCTTTGATCCTCGACTAATAGAATATATTAAACCAGGGTAATGATGTGAAGTGCACTGGGGAAAGTGAAAAAAAATTCAGACCCGGTCAGCTTCAAACTTAGATTACAGAGTGATTTGAATAATGCCATTGATGAAGTGTTGAATACTCCTATTGGCATGAATGAAATCTTAAGGCAATAAAGTGTTGAAACCAACTAAAAGCGCCGCCGGGTTGGATGGACTGCCTATTGAGGTATTTTAAAATGCACCAAATGGCATTATTGAAGTATTCATGAGATGCTTCAATATTTGGTTTGATTCAGGGACTTTTTCCACGGCCTGGACAAAAGGTATCAAAAGTTCCTATCAAGAATACAGTGGATCTCAGAGGGAGAGCTGTAGATGTTATCATGAGAGAAAAGAAAGCTGACTACAATGACAAAACTTTGAACTGTAGCACTAAGGATATGTTTAAGACCATAAATTCTATGCTAAATAAGCACTAAACCTCTTGTCTTGCAAATGCTACAGTGACTACTTGTTGGTAAAGTTCATACCATACGTTTCTAATAAAATTGACAACTCGGTGTGTTGATGGCTGAAACATATGTATTAATTATAAGAGAAATGTTCCTCCTGTATTTTACAGAGTTTTAGTTTGTTGTTTTAAACCTGTGTCTACTGAAGATCTGAGCAAAAGATTCTGACAATGTTGCTGACAAATTTGCAATTTAGACCCAATGCCCACCTGGCTTGGTTAAGACATCTCCCCTCTTGCTCCCTCTGCTTGACCACGGATTTGTAATACCTCCTTATCCTCTGGATTGTTTCCTGCTCAGCTTCGTAAAGCTATTATAATTCATGTTTTGATCAAAAAAACATCTTTGAATAAGCAAGAGCTGAGGAATTACAGGCCTGTAGCCAATTGCCTTTTTTGGGTTAAGGTTAGTGAGAAATTGTTCTCGCAAGTGCGGAAATATGTTGATTCTAACAACTTTATGAACGACACTTCAGCGGTGCCGTATTATCGGTCCTCCACAGACTGAGAATGCACTTATCTCTGTTCCATGATACCATCTGCAGAGACATTGGCAGAGCTGTAATTTTTGTTATGCTGGACTTGACCGCTGCATTTGATACTGTGACACCAAATTCTTATGCAGCGGTTAACTCAGGCATTTTGGCATTAATGGTACAGTTAAAAACTGTTTGTTCAGTCCTGATCTTCACTCTAGGACTTGTAAGGTGAGGAGTTATGGGGACTATTTCGTCTGTGATCTGATTATGGAGTCCCAAGGGTTCTGTATTAGGCCATCAGGCATTGTCTACTACACATATCATGGCCACTGATTGTGAGCATGATATCCATTACCATCTTTATGTTGATGACGGTTCAGTTTTGTACTACTTTTCTGATCGAGCCGTCCTGGTGACGCTGCCTGTTCCCTGTTCTAAGTATCTCAGTGGAGCAGGCATCTTCAGTCATGGATGAATGCAAATAACGATGATGATTGACCAGTCTAAGTCTGAACTGTTTATTGCTTGTTCTGCTCATCACTATGATCAACTTAGGAACTTGACGCGCCTGTTGATGGACTGAGATCATTTTCTCCTTCGATAAGGAATACTTCGTGTGTTTTTGACCCATGGTATGCATGTCAAATCAATCATCTGTGCAATTTCAAAGTCTTTGAATTGGCAGCTTGCCAACCTCCACCGTTGTCAGAGTTCCCTCGATTTTAAGTCCTGTAGTAATGCTTCGTGCGGGCTTTGATCCTTTCTAGACTTGATTATTGCAGCTCTCTTTTAACAACATATACGTTTTAAGGATCCCGGCGCCGGTCTCAAAAACTGCAAACAGGAGTGCAAGACTCATCTACATGGAACCAAAGAGCCGTCGCAACTTCTCCACTCCTAAAAAGCCTAATTGGCGCCAGTTGGACCGCATTAAATTCCGTACTCTGATCGAAACGTATAAGCTTATGCATACTCCAAGACCTGGTTATCTTTATTCTCTTCTTCAGATTCATCAATCTCCTTATGCCTTGCGTTCTGCCTGCGGGTGACAAACCTAATTGTCCACAGATCCCACAAAAAGATTGGTGATCGGGCTTCTTTCTATATTGCCCCTCGTTTATGGAATAGTCTGCCACTGTACATCAGACAGGTTGTCAGTCTTAGTTCTTTCAAGAACTTCTCAAAACCATTATTTCACGGATCCTAGCTGTGTGGTTATTCGTCTCTTCTTTCTTTTTTTCACGGCGCTAGCATCCTTTGGTAATTAGGCGCGTTATAATCCTGCGTATTGTATGTATACATTTAAAAAAAGGTCCCACGAATAATCAGTGAGGATTTATAGACCTAGTACATGCGTGTGCTTTGCGGAAATGCTTTAAATACCTCAAGAGGCAGTTCATCCAAACCCGGACGATTGATGTTGTTTCAACAACTTTATTGCATTGTGTACGTCAAGGTAACCTTGTCTCGGATTTTTGTGAATTGTAAAATTGGACTCAACAGGGGTGTTTCGTCAGCCCATCATTGACTCTGTTTATTCAGAACTTCAAATATTAGATGCAAAGGATGTTCATGGAATCAAGATTTCCAGACACTACTGAAATAAGCTCTCTTTTTATTTTTCATGCTGATGACAGGTTATAATGGCCGATGATACAGTCGGGGGTACTAAGAAGCATATCAAATCTCTACAAGATTTGTGACCAAGGGGGAAATGAATGTAAACATCAGTAAAATCGCAGGATCGATATGGAGGTCGCTTATCAGAATGATGAGACATGGCAGTATTCTATAATATACGGAAAGCCACAAAAGCACTGGCTGATCAAAGCCACAAAATCTTGAAGTACTCAGGCGATCTATGAAAACAATGGTCATTTGTCTTTGACTCTCTTTAAAAAAAATATTTGATACAAATGGTGATATTTACCAATTCTTTATATGGGTGCGAATGATGGGGTTACAAGTATTATGAGTGTATTGAAGAAGGCCCTATAACGGCCTGTAAATATTTGTGTCTGTCTCTCTAAATACTACAATAATGCAGCTCTTGGTGAAGTGGAAGATGGAAGAAGATATTTTTTTTTTTTTCCCCATTTTTTGTTGCAATCAAGTTACCGCTGTGTAAAATTTTGGTTCTCAACTTAAAGTATGGATGATCATCGTTACGCTAAGAACGCTATTCCGTGTATTTTACTGGGATGAAAGAGGCTCCATAACTTGGCTACCAAGTCATATCTTAAAAATATAAGTAGTACGCTTTGGCCATGTCTGGTTTAATCAGGTTGTCGGTAATAATACCTGAAGCTCAGTTAATATTGATATCTTCAAACAAAGAGTTTACGATAGATTGCCAAAAAAAAAAACTGGTTCGCAGGCGAAATAAAAAACTGACAATTAAGATCTCTTGGTATTATACTGAGAGTCAGTGACACCTGAGAAGATCATTGTCATAGACGTTCTTTATCTAAATTGAGATGTTCGTGTCATGTTTTAAAAATAATAAACAGGGAGACGACTAAAATAGATGTTTCATGATCGGGGTATGTGACCTGTGTACGGATGGACATGTGAAGATGAGGACCATTTCTACTGATTGTGGTTTTTTAATGATTCGTAATTAAATATATTCCTACTTACTACAGGCGCATCCCCCGAGTAGTCATTTAAGTTCAACTCTATGGATGTCTTCCTCTAACGTATATATTATTAATGGGCTATCTCAATATGTCTATTATGCAATGAAATGTGCTCTTATTGTGAACCTTCGCTCTTGCTTGAATTTTTTGATCTTATATGTCTGATAGTGCCATCATAACAAAATGTGTTATATCTCATGATTCGCCCAGTTATGTATCATGTTGTGCTAAGGAGCCACAGGAACTACCGGTATATTCCTAAAATAAACGCCCCCCTTAGAACGCCCCCCACTACTTTTTACATGAAAAATAAAAACCCTCAAATACACGCCCCCACGTTTTGATTGCCGTAGGTCGGCCTGAAACGCACAATTTGTCCACAACCCCCAAACAAGACGCTAAATTACAGCACAGATACCCTTTTGTAAGATGTAGATTTGCAAAAAAACTGCATCTTTTAATGCCAATATTTGTGCAAGGAATTAGGAATACATTATAAGTATTAATAGCTGGTAAAATCTCAGCGACATTTCGTCTGTTGTGCGCGGCCATATATTAGAAAGACAATGGCATTGTTTTTGATATCCTATTTTCGAAAGGAGCACCGGTACATTGCCAGATAGGCTGAGCTGCCAACTTGTACTAGAAGGGATAATTTCTTATATTTGCTAAATATGGTTTTGAAAGTTGCAAAATACAGAGGTACGAATTTTTGACGAAATTCCCCTTAAAATATGGATTTAAGAGAGCAATAATAAATATTATAACCTTGAATGATAACAGCCTGCAGTAATAGACTACTATGTGACCCCCAATGACCCAATGACATAAAATAAGGAACCGATATCCTTTGACCTTGGTCGGTAATTACATCGTAATAGCTGTTGTTTGATTTGGAAGCTATGTAAAACCAAATCGTAATTCAGTCGTACCAGCCAATCAAAATGGTAGGTCACAGCGTTTCGGCGCGAAGTTAGTAGTATTTCCTCTGTTGCGATTCACATGGTACGTTTGCTATCCTGTCCATTGTGTGCCAACTATGGAAAGTGATATTTAAGAGTAAAATTTTAAGTGCTAGTAAAGGAAAGGAATCAGCAAACCCCCAAGAAAACAATTGTTTTAAAGAGGATAATACAGCTCAAATGTGAAAGGATTGGTAATGTGCGGTCCTAGGGGTGTGATAGCTGATTTTGCCAATGCATGATCGCTGGAGTTGATCGACAAAGTAGACTAACGTCACGTGGGAGACAGTATAAGGTAACAACGAATGATCCCGCGAATCATACATTATTTTGCACAGCGGTCGGGCAGTCATATTGAGAAAAAGGTTTGAAAACTCAACAAACAAATACGGGACCCAATATACAGATTTATGAGTACTGAAAGGTAATTTTAACAGTTGGCAGCTCTGCAGAGGGTGCTGCCGAAGTTTTTTAATGTAAATTATAAATGCCGAACAAATAACATAAAATAAACGCCCCCCTTTTGAAAAATGCAACGACCCCCGGGGCGTGTATTAGCGGATATACGGTATATATATTATGCATAATAGATGCACTCGGAACCGAAGCGTTGGCCCGTTGTGGATATCTAAAAATTGGTCTTGCAGTAGCAAAGTGTAATATGTTCTGCGATAGGCTATTTTAAAGGTATATGTTTTATTTCAGTTGAGATTGCAGGTTCCCGAAATGTCCATGAAGTCGAATTCTCTGCAAATGGGGTCCCGTTAGGGGCGGGTTGAGGGATTATTTTCACTGAAAACTAGTCTTAATTTCACCAAAAACAGGTCCAGTTTCGGGTATATTTCCACTGGAAACTTGGTCCCCGTTTAAAGGCCATGGGCCCGATCGCTAATAGCCTCGTCCCCAGAAGCTCAGATTTTACCGGAAGATCGGTGAATCTTTTGAAAGTTGGTATCAGGAAGAAAGCTACTATTTTTCTCATTACCCCTGTGAAATATGTCTTAGGGCTAAAGGATGTTTGGATTTGGTCGTTATGAGCGAAAGTGTACTCCATTTTGGTCGACCACTATTAGTTTTACACTAGTACTCTCTGGGGCTCACACAAATCCCGTTTCTAGCTGTCACATCAAAACGGGATTTTGAAAATATCGGCTGCGAAATTTCACCAGATGAGGTTTTTTGGGTGAAGGCCATTCTATCAAGATGCAAACATTTATATATTTACAATCGGACCATCCCCCTTTAAGGCTGACCGAAAATAAAAAAAACTGTTTTACGGGCCCGACAGACCCTGATTTCAGTTTGCAGATTTTTTTTTTTTAAGTTGTTTGGGTTTAAAAATGTTCTCTGGTGAAATCTGAGCCTGTTTTTAGCCCAAATTTATCATTTGGCAAAAGTTTAAGAAAAATTTGTGTGTAAATTTGTTCCTCTTGATTTTTCAGATTTTGTTGGGCTATTTTAGGCCAATTTTGAAAAGAAAAAACAGAAAAAGTAAAAAAAAAATTTAAAAAAAAGAAAAAAAATTCGACCGACCGACCGACCGAATAGACTGGAGGAAAAGGTCCGCTAGCCCTTAAAACAGGGTTTCTTTTCGTGACTAGTGGGTCACTTTCAAGAAACCCTGCAGCGGACCACGTGGAGCTTAGGTTTACCCAACGAATCCAAGAGGACCCCCCCCCCCCCCCACCCCCCCCCCGGTTTAAAAGGCTTCGTGTCCGCCGGGGATGTTGTCCTGATCCCTCTTTTCTTCTTTGGTATACCAAAAGTCATTGGTAAGGCTTGTTTCGGGTCGGGTCAGGATTATTCAAATGGTTAAGCTGATTTCCGTGGGCCGCGTGTATCCATGATACGACGCTCCTAACATCGTCCGTTCCGAACCTGAACCTCGAGCGCGCAGCGCTCGAGGTCTGGGAAAAAGTGTATTCAAAAGCCTTTAGTATGTCTTTACCGTACAATTGAAATAGGCTGCGGGTAAAAAAAGGTTCCCGACTTAGCAACACGATCCCCTACCCTAGGGGCCTATATTTGAAGCATTTAGCCCTAGACGAAACGGAATTCTATAAATACCTGAGATTATCCTGAGTCCGAATTTCACCCTAATCACAGATTTTTTACCTCTTAATGTGCAAAATCCAACGAATAATTTGGCTTCTCAAAGACCCTAAAAATGTATTCCAGGGCGAATCAACAAACGCTGACGGCAACGGCTGATACGCTGTCAGCGTCTCGGGCTTCGCTTCAGGGCTCAGACTAGTCAATTGTGGAATGGTGCAGTGAACCAGCGTATACGTCTAACTTCCTGACCTTGCGAGACGGTCAGCTGAACACGGGAATGTTCTAGTGCACACGGTTGTACAGGAAGCCTTTCTAAACAGAAAAGCAGAGATAGAGACAAATTTGCTATGGTGCTGTGGAATAAAATTTAGATAAGAGATCAATGCAGCTGTAGGGATTTACGAAAATAGTGAGAAATTTAAACTAAATTTTTTGTTTAATTAGATAATTGCTCACCCTCGGGCTGCCCTTCGCTGGCGTAGTTTTCGAGGTGAGCAGTTGATCAATAGCTCCTACATGGCCGCATTTGAGACCTGCGGGGCGGATTGGGAACAGTCAGGGGTTTAACCACCCTACTCTTATTCGACACGTGGCGGTGGTACATGTACAGTGGTGACTCTCTGTACACGGGGACCGACCGGCTTCTAACGTCCCCTCCGAAAGACGGGAGGCTGTAATGATTCATCTGCCCAATTCCAAGTGAAACATGGAGGACGAGCGTAAGTCGTTTTAATCAATACCTCGTATACAGATTAAATCCAGAATTTGAGGACCCGAAGAACCAGCAAGGACCCCACCGGGATTCGACCCGGGTTTTTTTTGGTGGTTTAAATTTGCGCCAAGGCAAGCACTCCTAACCGCTATAGGCCACGCTCTTCCGTGTCATGATGACACGCGACCGGGACGCGCCATGACGTGAAGACACGATAAAGGCTCTAATCATATAAATTATAAAGAAATAAGTAAATTAATGTTATTTTTATTCAACGCTACAAGAAACAAAGCTAACTTGGTCTAAATGCATTAGAAAGTTTGCATAGGCTAATCGGATTAGACTATTGCGATAGCCCGTTGTCATGGTTGTATGGCTTTTCACTATATTAGGCACGTGGGAAATATTGTACAGGCTTTCACTGGTCTGACTAGATTAACTAAACACTGCCATTAGAACACGGAACCAAATGCATACGTACATTATCAAATCACGCTTTAAATCGTTTCATTTTCCATAGCCGGCTTGTGAGATCTAGTTTGACACTCGGATTGCTCGAAAATAATGTCGATGAACAATTCTGCTTATGTAGATTCGTCTCCCCGCTCACGCAGACATTGGAAGCTCTTTGGTAAATGTTGACTGCACGAGAACTTTTGAAATGGGCCCTCCTAAAATTTGAAATAAAGAACTTCAAAAATGAAGCGTATGTTAAATTTTTAAGATAAAAAGCACGATTAAAATGAATGCTTTTCGTTGCGGATTGAATTGAAACAGAAATTAATGTGCACTTTTTCTGACCGAAACTCAGAATGCGCATGAATTACATGATCAGTTCACGAGTTAAAAATATTTTGCTTATGTTGTCAGGACCTTTTAGGAATGTACCGCACCTGTTGTTGTCTGTCATTTTTTCGTTTGGAAAATTTCAAGGCTTAAACACATAACAACACAATAACATAAGCTAAAGAAATAAAAGGTTAGATGTTCATGTTGGCTAGATCTAGGGAGGTATCGTGGCAATTTTGTGGATGGCATTTCTCTGACTCCGTTCCTGTCGCTGTTCTTTTCAATCTCCCTCTCTCTCTCTCTTCCGCCTCTCGCCGCACATTCCCCCTCTCTCCCATTCTCACGTAGCTTTTCTCTCTCTCCTCGACCACCCCGCATAGGCCTATTAACAGAGATGTATTTTTGGCACAGAACACATCCAAATTGAATTGCTTGACTTGAACACAACTAAACATCACTGAATGGAGTGGTTGCAAAAACCTTTTGGTAATCCGAACAATCCTGACAGAAGTACTTTCACAAACAATAGAGTAGTAGATGCCTATGCGGAAGGCGTGTACTTTTTACCTCGTATGAATGTGGAAATTCTTTTGGAATAAAAGATTTCCACTTTCGTAGGCATTCCAATTATCTGCATCCTGAGGACACGCTAAAACCTCTCTATATGTCTGCATAGTTGTCGTGGGCGACATGCCTAGGCCGCTCAGGAGAATAACTTGTTTATCACTGACAACATTTTTTTAAAATTAGGTTTTTCAAATAAAAAACTCAGTTTATCCACAAAAATTATAGTTAAATTTATCGTACTAAACTATAGGTACGTGATAAATTATGTTTATCGGTGAAAATGGTAATAGGGTTTCTCAAATAACACCTAAGTTTATATTATTTTGAAACATTGTTTTTAAAAAAAACTATCAAATGATACTTAGCATTCAAGTTAAAACTTATAGTTTATGTGAAAACGATTATGATTATAGACTGAATGATTAAAAAATAGCAATAGGTTTGCGACAAAATAACAAAAAGAAAATCACTCAAAAGAGTGTCATTGTCAGTGCTCCCTAACCCTAAGTGACTGAGGTTCCAACAAGTTTTGGTCAATCTTTCGCATTTAGGATACAGGCTCAGTAATAACTTGAAAAAATTAGAAACCAGCTTAGTTATTCAGTCTAAAATAGTTTTTTCATGAAAAACATGCAGGAGTTTATCATTGATAACTGAGTGTTTATCACGATAAATTGATTTGGTAAAATAAATTGAGATCGGTTTTCAAATTGGAAGTTGAACAAAATGTTTTATCCAAAGGGACCTATGATCTTAGAAAATATGAACATATACATGAAAATTGACCATGTACTGAAACATTTTTTCCACAAATTTGAACAACAATTTGGGTGTGTAATTTTGTTAATCTAAAAAAGAAATACTAATATTTCTTTAGTTCACCTCTCTGCCACAGAAGCCAAGGATGCTGCACAGATGCCAAGCATGTGAAAGCATACAGTCATTAGCTCACAGACCATGCTAAATGTAAAGGCTATATATTAGTAATTCCCCGGAGACCACCACCTTTCACTTGGTCAGACCAATACTTACTACAATTCATTACGTCTGAATATTTTCTCTCCTTTTGAAACACGCCTTTCAAAACACTTTTTAGCACCGAAGGTTTTTCTAGCTATGAAAAAAAGTTGATAGTTGATTATCAGATGTTTTTGTGCTTCGATAGTTATCCAATGATACCGTTTTCACCCGATAAAATCGAGTTTACATCGTCGAAAATTTACTTAGTGTATACAATTATGAGATTGGCTTGCCATAGTGTGCGGAATCTTCGTGCACATCCATACGGTATAGCACGGATAGAAGCCAATAGAATAATTGTGCTGTATTCAGTAGATAGTATAAAAATATCGACTACCAGGTGTGAAACTGAAGATTGTGGACAGGCCCACCCCCACCCACCCCCACATCCCACCACCACTCTCGGACAAGGATTTTTAAAATGTGAAAGGGATGGAGGGTTTTTTTGAAGGTTTATTATTTGCGAGAGTTTATACGGTCTTCTTGTGAAATACTTTTAATAACAAATACGATGCTTAGAGGAAATATTTGTCTCCGGTTAATTGGTGAAAAGGCGGGGGGGGGGGGGGGCTGCTCCCTTTGCTCAAAATTCTATGTGCGTCGCAAAAAGGGGGGGGGCAGTTGCCCCCTGACATGCGATATATCCGGACGAAGGGAATAACATTTCCTGATTTTTGAGGGATTGAATTTCCCAAGCACTTCGTTTCTAAATATATCCTCCATGGGCATTATGTCTTAGGATAGGCCCTAGATATATTTTGTTTCAACGTTTATGTTTATTTTGCAGCTGTGTAGTCCGAACCGGGAGGGGGGGATTCGAAAAGGCGGGAAGAACATCTGACAGTGTGTTGTTTTGTTATCTGTTTAGTCCCGTCTTACCAAGGGGTGGTTGGCACCCCAGTGAACTTTCCTCTGGTGCATTAAAATGCCCAAAAAGCTTCGTAAAAATTGCTTCCAGGTAATGTTTTTCTTATCTTTTTGGTAATTTTAGCGATTTTTTGTAAAAAGTAGTACCTAGGTATGCGTCAAAGTCAAGGAGTGGGGGGGGGGGGGGGGGTTGCCACCCAAGGTAATTTATGTACACTTTTTGGTACAATATTCTGATTAGTATAGTTCTACAAATTTATATTTATGAAAACTGGCCAATGCACCTTTAAAGCTGAAAATCGCATGGAACCAACATTTCTACCTCTCATAATGCAAAAGTTGGGATTTCGAACCTATTTTGTTCAAAATCTTACGCATGGGGTGGCAACCCACCCTGTGAAAAACCGGTTGCAAAAAAAAAAACATGGTATATGATAGGTAACAAAGTTTAGTCTGATGTTTTGTATTGTGATTATGTAGAATTTATTTGCTCTCATCGCCACTCAACCCGATCAGAGCTACTAGCATTCGGTCTCGCAGGAGAATACCCTATGAATAACTATATGCAAGAATTTACACTCCACACCCACACAAATAACTTTAATAATGTCATAATGGCTGCAATTTTGAAATACACAATTATACAGATGTATTGAAAGAATCACTTTACTCTACCAAATCAAATAAACATCCTTTTTACATCTTGACTAGTTAAATGGAGACGTGTGCCACATAAATAAATTTGCATGAAACCACCAATGAAATTTACTGCTGAAAATGTAAAATTATAAAACATGTAATTGGCAGCATTTGAAAAACAAAATGGTCGCCAGTCTTAATGTTCCGCTTCTAATCTAGCATTTTCCAGAGACTTGTTTTGGCACCAAAAACTAGCTTTACTTAAGCACCTTCACAACTCGAGTTATGATTTGAATATATACCAATATGGCAGCCAGTTTGAAAAACACAAGTGCGCCCCATCTGCCACCCTGAGAATTCTCCATCAAACTTTTTGTTTCTGCGGACCTACTTAAGACATCTAAATAGGTTGTGATCCTTTAATCATTGAAATCCACGGGATTCCATAGTCCCCTTGACTATCACCCTCGGGCTTCGCCCTCGCTGGCGTATAGGTTTCAGAGGTGAGCAGTTGATCACTACTCCTAACATGGCCCGCATTGAGGATGCGGGGCGGATTGGGAAACAGTCAGGGGTTTACACCCTACTCTTATTCGACACTGGCTGTGATTACCTGTACAGTTGTGACTATCTGAGTACACGGGAACGACCCGGTATCCCTTCCTCTTAACGTCCCCCTCCGAAGGACGGGATGCTTTAATGATTCATCTGCCCCAATTCAAGTGAACCATGGAGGGAGAGCGTTTTCGACTTTAATCAATCCTCGTATACAGATCAATGGCGGATCCAGGATTGAAAAATGTCAAAACTACCGGGGGCCTGAAAGGCTGTTGTAAACTGGTTCCAAAATAGCTCATAATGGGATATTTTGCAAGAATTTGCAGAAGTACCGAGAGGCGCGGCCCCCTCCCGACCCCTCCCGGATACGCGCCTGCCAGTTAAAGCCAGAATTGAGCACCCGAATAATCCCAGCAAGTGACCCCACCGGGATTCGAACCCGGGTTTTTGGGGGTAAATTTTGCGCCACAGGCAAGCACCCTAACCGCTAAGGCACGCTCTTCCGTGTCCTGATGACACCGCGCCATGACGTGAAGACACCGATAATGGCCTACAATATAAATTTATAAAGAAATAAGTAAATTACTCGTTATTTTTATTGCAAAAAGTTACCAGACAAAGCAACTGTTAGTATTTAAATGCATTAGAAGTGGCATAGGCCTAATTCGGACTATTGCGATAGCCCGTTGTCATGGTGTATGCTTTCACTACTAGTAGCACGATAGTTGTACAAAGGCTTTTGGTTCTGACTAGATTAAACAAAACCTGCCATTAGAACACGGAAACCAAATGACATTACTTACATTGACCTTAAATCACGCTAAATCGTTTCATTTTCCATAGCCGGCTTGTGAGATCTAGTTTGACACTCGGATGGCTCCGAAAATAATGTCGTCTGACAATTCTGCTTATGTAGATTCGTCCGCTCACCATACAGTGGAAGCTCTTTGTAATTGGACTGCACGAGAACTTGTGAAAGGGCCTAAAATTGAAATAACTCCAAACTGAAGGCGATGTATTTTTAAGCTAAAAAGGCACGATTTTTAAAATGAATGCTTTTCGTTGCGGTTGAAAAAAGAAATTAAGTGCACTTTTTTCATTTGTCCTTGGAGCAAACTCAGACGCGCAGGAATACAGGATCAGTTCAGGTATTTAAATATTTTGCATGTTGTCAGGCCTTTGGGAACGTGGGAGAGCGAAAGGACACGGTCACACGCGCGCAGCCTGAATATGGGGGTAGAAGGTGTGTTTCTAGGCGAAGTGCAGCGGTCAATGAAGAGATAGTAGGGTACCGGCGCAGCAATGGATAACGGACGGCGCAAACATTTAATCTAGAAGACTATGGATGAAAGCGCGAGCTCACAGATCGCCGACGGTGCAGACTTTACACAACGAATAAAACCAGCAATACGGAGCACACATTAAGCCTCAGACCGAGCCAGGGAGGTATGGAGAGAGCTCAAATAGAAATTGTTACGACTCCGGTTTGTTGGGCTAGATCTATGTACGAGTGTATTCGTGGATGCATTTCTCTACTCCGTTCCCCTTGTTCGCTTCTTTTCAATCCCCTCTCTCTCTCCGCTCCGCCGCACATCCCTCTCTCCCATCTCCCAAAACGCGTAGCTTTCTCTCTCTCCTATACCACCCCGCTCGGCATATTAACAGCTAGATGATGTTTGGCAAGACAAAATCCTAATTGAATTGCGTGACTTGAACACAACTAAACATTCTAAATGGATTGTTGTTGCAAAAAACTTGTAATTCCGAAACATCCTGACAATACTTTCACAAACAAATTAGAGAGTAGATGCCATGCGGAAGGCGTGTACTTTTTACCTGTATGAATGTGAAATTCTTTTTTGAATAAAAGATTTCCACTTTCGCGTAGGCCTTCAATTATCTGCATCCTGATGACACCTAAACCTCTGGCTACTGATCTGAGTTGTCGTGTGCGACATGCCTAGGCGATCATGTAGAAGAACTTAGTTTATCAACTGACAAAATTAGGTTTTCAAGTAAAAAAACTCAGTTATCCACAAAATATTATAGTTAAATTATCGTATAAACTATTTTATGTGATAAATATGTTATCGGTGAAAAAATAGGGTTTACTCTAACAAACACACCTAAGTTTATATTATTTTGAAAACATTGTTTTACAAAACTTATCACAAATGATAAAGCTTAGCGATTCAGTTAAAAATTATAGTTTATTGTGAAACTATTATGATATCGACTGATATGATAATAAATAGCAAAGGTTATCGGACAAAAACAAAAAGAAAACACTCAAAAGAGTGTCAGTCAGTGCTCCCTAACCCCACGGTGATGTGTTCCCAACAGTTGTTTTCAATTCTTTAGCATTTAGAGCTCAGGCTCAGTTTAATACTTGAAAACAAAAAAACCCTTAGTTTATCAGTCTAAAATAGTTTTTCCTGAAAACTGCAGGTTTTTCATTTGTAAACTGAGTTATCAACGATAAATTGAGGTAAATAAATTGAGTACCGCGTTTAAAATTGGGAATTGAAAAAATGTTTTTATCAAAGGGACATAGAAAATATTCACAATATGGAAATGACCCTTTAATGAACAACTTCACAACAATTTGAAAAACAATTTGGGTGTTGACATTTTGTAAAAAAGGACGAATTATACTAATATTTTCTTTTAGCTTCACCTCTTATGCCACAGACAGCCAAGGTTGCTGACAGCTGCCGCATTTGAAAGCATGCAGTCATTTAGCTCACAACCATGGCTAAATGTTAAATGTACTATAGTACATCCCGGCCAATTCACCTTTCACTTGTCAGACCAACTCTTATTAACAATTCATACGTCTTGAATATTTTCATGCCATTTTGAAACACGTCTTCAAAAAAAACTTTTAGCACAGAAGGTTTTTAGCTATGACAAAAAGTTTATAGTGATTATCATAGTTTTTCTTCTATAGTTTATCAATTGATACGTTTTCACCGATAAATCGGGGTACCGTCGAAAAACTAGTTTACAAATATGAGCATCTGCTTGCCATAGCTGTGCGGAATATTCTTCGTGCACATGCTACGGTATAGCACGGATAGAAGCCAATAGAATAATTGTTGCTGTCTCAGTAGATAGTTACAAATATTCGACTCCAGGTGACTGAAGCTTGTGGGCAGGCACCCCACCACCCCTCACACACAACCCCACTCTCATGGACCAAGGATTTAAATGTGGAAAGGGTTAGGAGGGTTTTATTGTGAATGTTTCTTATTGGGAGTTTATACGTCTTCTTGAAATTAACTTGAAAAACAAATACGATGCTTTAGAGGAAAATAGTTGTAGCCGGTTAATTGGAAAGGGGGGGGGGGGGGGGTTGCTCCATTTGCTCAAAATATGTGGGCGGCAGATGTTCCCCCGACAATTCGATATATCCGGACTAATGGAATCCATTTCCGATTTATGGAGGGATTTTGATTTCCAAGCACTTCGTTTCTAAATATACATCTACTCCCATGGGTGGGGCATTATTCTTAGGATAGGCCCTAGATATATTTTTTTATCACGATGTTATTTGCAGTGGCGTACGAACCGGGGGGGGTGGCTCGAAAAAGCGGGACTACATGGACCAAAAACGCATTTTCATCCGTCGGGCTCTTTTTGGAATTTCCACCAATTTGTCTAAAATTTGGGCAAAATTTAATGTAAATTGGCAATTTCGATTGCGCTGTCGCGCGAAATTTTCTCAAGTTCACACGTAATGGGGACACCAAATCCTGAGGATTTATCCTCTGGTGATCTTTGATGTATTAGGCATTAGGCGTAACGAAAGTCGATGTTATGGTTTCCCGTAACCTGCCCGCGTTGAGCTGCTAACCCTAAAAAACATTTAATTGTGATTTTAAGAAAAAAATATCAAAAGGGGTGTCTTCTTGTGTTCACATTTTGTGTGAACAAGTGAATGTGCTTTTGGTAATTAAACCAAGGAACAGTTGCAACATCATTTCTAAATGTGTTGTTGTTTTAACACAATATGGTAGTTATTAGAAATAACACTAAGGTTAGTTAAATGGCTGTTACTCCTCCTTGCAAAATTACGAATAATGAAAATGAAATAGTTGCCTCCTTATGATTGTCAAAAAATGTTACGGGAAACATAATAATTGACTTTCACTTTCATTGATTGGCCTTATGGATATTTGTAATTTGAATTTGCTCCAATTAACATTTTGTTTGCGTCGGTCACCGAGACGATTCACTTCTCTGACCAGATTGCCTGACCTATTTCATGACCAATAATTACCTCTTTCCACCCTTATCATCAACGCTATGAGCCATATTAACACTAAGTGGCCCCAAGGGGGGGCGGGTGGGGTGCAGTGTAACGTCAACATGATTTTTTTTGCGATTTCTTTCTCGTTAGCAATCAATTTTTTCAAGGATTTTTTTTGCTATTTGTTCGATTTATGAATAAAAACGCTTTTTTCCTGATACAAAAAAAATTCTCACCCCACGACTTAATTGAATAATTAGGTTGGGTCCCTATAAAAAAAATAAAAAAAATCAAGGTATTTTACTAATTAAACAGGCGGTTCTCGACCCACAAAGGTCCCCCGCCTGTCGTGATAGTAAATGGATGGAAATATAATTTTAAGAAGATCCAGGGAGAATTGGGTGATGTGAAAATAATGGTTCTCTCAAACCATGACCCCCACATGACCTTTGAAATGACCAATAACATTTTTGGGCACTGAATGTTGACCAACCCGCCAATTATTCATCATCTAGCCACATACTTAGTGTTTTTGACCTTGGTATGACCACCCCACATGAACCATTGAAATGACCTCAAATTTTTTGCACTGAATGCTGACCACAACCCACCAAGTTTTCAT
Organism: Ophioderma brevispina; assembly: GCA_023653785.1. Classification (NCBI taxonomy): domain Eukaryota; kingdom Metazoa; phylum Echinodermata; class Ophiuroidea; order Amphilepidida; family Ophiodermatidae; genus Ophioderma; species Ophioderma brevispina. The sequence goes on from JAMKCH010027052.1 coordinate 37,353, forward strand.
CATTTCATCATTCCTACCACCTACTTAGTGGTTTGACCTTGAAATGCCCCCACATGACCTTGAAATGACCTTCAAATTTTTTGGCAGGAATGTCTGACGACACCGCCAAGTTCATCATCCTAACCACATTTGACAAGGGTTATAGCAATTTATCCCATTTGACCTTGAATGACCCCAACATAACCTTGGAAGACCTTCAAAAGTTTTCGGCACTGAATATTGACCAAACCACCAAAGTTTCATAATCCTACCATCAAAGCAAGGGCTATAGCTAATGTAATTCCATTTGAACTTGAATGACCACAGGCCCTTGAAATGACCTTCAATATTTTTTCAGCACTGCTGAATGTTGATCACACCCAAGTTCATCATCCTGCCACAATTGCCAAGGATTATAGCAATTAATCCCATTTGACCATTTGACCCTATTTTTGACCATATTGACCTTTGACCCATGCACATGCCCCATCTCGAATCTATCGACCGCCTTACTTGAGCGACAGCTATGGTGCGAAGATGGACACCCCTACTGCTTAGATAAAAGATAGGTGTTTCCAAGGTTTTGCAGCAAATTTAACCCTATTTTTGCCCATATTGGACCTTTGACCCAGAAACATGACCCATTCAGAATCCAGGCCAACGCGTACGTGAGATACATCTATGTTGCAAAGATGGACACCCACGCTTCCTTAGATCCAAATATTCGCTGGGAACACACCACACACCCACACACACACTCACGGACAAAGATAGCATTTCGATAGTCCCCCTTCGCCAACAGAAGTTGGCGGGGGACCAAAAAATAAAGTAATGAAATCTTGTGATTATATTTGCTTCGATATATCCCTTAGGAGGGCAATTAATGAATAATCTTTACAATCACCTTTATATGCTGATGTGCACAATTTTAATTTTGGTCATGACCTGCTCCTTAACACAGTTGTAAGTCCTATGGGAAAGACCAAGGTGAATTTGAAGTTTCTGAGAAAAATACAAGATTTTGTATACCCGATAATTTTGGCTATATTTTGCAAATAATATTTTAATGGTTTATTCTAGAGTAGATATTATTCATTATTTGGGTTCAAAAGCTTATATCGGAGTTTCTGAGGATGAATGGCAAACCACTTTTTTTTCGATTGGGTGTGCCCATACCCCTATCCAGACCACACCCCATATCACCAGCCACACACAAACCACACCCTCACAAGTGTCAGCCCTATGCAATACCCCAACCCACACCCCACACCTCGGACCACACCCCCTAAGGACCGCGACTTCTCCATACCCTTACCACACCCCCATCCCCCCACCCACACCCCCTAACCCGCATAACCCCCATCCCCACCCCTTGACCACACCTCCCTGACCACACCCCCTACCCCGGACCACATCCCGCCGTCACCCCCCAGACACTGGACCACACCTCCCATACCCCAGACCCACACACCCCCCAAACCCCTGGACCACACACCCTAGCACAGACTACCACCCCCCTACTCCAGACCCCAGCACCCCCCCATACCCCCGGACCACACACACCCCCCACCGCCACCCACAGACCCACACCCCATACCCTTGGCAACACCCATCCTTTCCACTACCACCCACCCCATCTTCCCCCGACCACCCCCCGTCCCATACACTGGACACCCACCACACGCCTCACAGTGTCACCCATGCAATACCCCGACCACAACCCCATAACCCCCGACCCCCCCCTTAAGGACACATTTCAACTAAAAAAAACCCCACCCCGGCTACAAGCTAAATGCTTTGGGGGGGGGCGGCACCAATGACTATATACGAGGGATGTGCCTCGGAAAGGTGACATCGCCAAGCGTCCTTGACGACACCAAAAGGTGATATTTCAAAATAATCTGGAAGTGGTGTACATTTAAATTGTAAAAAATGTGAAAGAAATACACTGGAAGGGTCACTGCAATCCCTAGACTGGGAAATAGCCAGTTTTATTTATCAGTATTACCATCTTGCAAATGAATTCAATGACACAGAAATTGTCAGACAAAATACGATGACTGGATCAACAAGGTTTTCATAAATTTTATTCCAATGCTTCTTTGAACTTATAATACAACTAATCAGAAATCTGCAGGTTCAATTTTAATGAATGCAGCTTTAACTTACAAATATTCAATTTTTTTCAGTTTAGGATTTTTATAGATTTTAATTTCCATTAAAAATGAGTCACCATTTTATAGATTTCAATTAAAGGCACTATCAGTGATTTGCTAAATCAGAAAATCAAAAAAAAAAATAATCAAAAATCAGATTTTTGCATGTCTGTAACAAGTACAGGTATCCTAACATACCCTACAAGTTATAAGACCAAAAGCCATCTAATAAGCACAAAATTGGAGATGTCAGTCATTAGTGTCCATACAGACACTTACTACAACACACAATTGAATGGAGATTCATATCTTTGAACATGGCTGTTTTCTTACTTTTCTATCAATTTTTCAGTTGAAAAAAATAACGTACGAGAATTTTACAGACTTATCCTTCACTTTTAAGCTGTTCCTGCAAATTTGAAATATTTTGACTCCTTCTGATAAATCACTGACAGTGTCTTTAAGTTATTTTGTCAACACAAGGAATAACATTAAAACAATACTTTTATTGTTTGAAAATGCCATCTAAATGCAATTCATTTCTACAACTAGAATTTCGCGGTTCTCGGCTTTCGCGATTCGTGACGGGGGGTTGTTAGGTTCCGTACGGAACCTTATCAGACGTGACCTATAGTGTTAGTAAACTTTTGTCACCTACCTAGGGCCCCTGTTTAAATACCCCAGGGCCCCTTTGCAACTTTAAAAGTCCACTTTATTGACCTCCCCAGAGTCTAAGGTCCTAACTGCCACAATGTCCCTTCTCAACTACACAAGATCCCCTTTTCATCTGTCTCAGAGCCCCTTCCCAGCTGCCACTGAGCATCCTTCTCAAGTAACTGAAATTCTCCTCATCTAACACAGGTGCCCTTTCACAAAACTACCCCAAATCTGGTCAATTCCCAATACTCATGGGTCTCCGTCCAGGACAACATGATCTTTCTGAATAAAACCCAGATTCTATTCCAATTACCCCAGGTCCATGCCCCACTACCCAAGGGTATACTTTCCCCGAACAACCCCATTTCATCATTTTCAGCCTCGACAGCACTCCCAGCAAGACTTACTAATTACTTGCACCCAACTCGTTGAAGCATAATTTAGTTCTTGAGGTCCCTTTTGGGAAACGTTTTGCCTCAGAGCTTATTTGAGCCCGCATTTGAGTTCTAAGTCCTGCATTGCATATTTCCCAAATCATTTCTAAGGGGCCCTAATTAAAAAAGAACAAAATCAGTTCCCAAGTCTCTAAGTTCAAAAGTCGCGGGCAAACACCACATCCCTACCCGAGTGCCCCCCAGGTTCTCTCGCCCTATCACTCTTATACTCTCCCTTTTTCCTCAGCTGAATTTGAGTCCAAATTTTAGTTCAAAAGCCTCCAAGTTTCCTCCATTGTTTTCTTAATTCTAAGGGCCCTATAAAAGACAAATCAGTTCCCAAGTTCTTACGTTGGAAGTGGCCCACACAAATCCGGTACCAAAACCAAAGTTGAGTGCCTGCTCACCCATTCCAACTCTCATATTCCTCACTTTCTCTGTTCACAGCCCAATTGCCAATCTCATTGTTACATAGTATTTTTCCAATGCCTAAAAAAACTATATTGACAAATGTCATGTTAAGATATCAAATTGGACTGATTTTTTCTCATTTTACAACATTTTTTTGATTATAACTAATCTATCCACAGCATAAGCAAAATGTATTTTAATTTTATATATTCAGTAGCCAGAAATAAAACCATTGCAATTATGACAATCAATAGATAGGCCCAGACATAGCAGGGAAGCCTCCATGGAGCAGAGCAAAAGTGGCAAAGACAAACATGATTATTAATGTTATGGGTGCATCACACATATCCCACAACCCAATATGGGACCTTGATGATCACATCTGTTTTTCTGCTATATGCCTTGTGGATACAGGATAATTCCACAACCAATGGACTATGGGATATTGGATTTTATGACTTGAGTGTTCTTGCAAAAGCATTAGTTAGTTAGTTAGTTAGAACAAAGTTTAAATCCGCGTTTTGCCCCGGCAAAGAGGGTGGCCGGATTCAACTCACACTCAGCTAATACTGCTGTGTGAGGATTTAGTGGAGCAAAGAGATAATTGATCCGATGCCCTTCCTGAGTCAATCCACAGTTTTCGGCGGGTGGTGGGCATAGCCTTTGGGCAACTTTGCCCAAAATGCATAGGAAGCATTGGCTGGATGCGCCGCCAGTAGCTTCCAGAGTGATGCCGTTGTTGGTCGATCTTCGTTTCATGCTACAAGGTGGTAAAACCAGCACCCTCTCAATCGATTCCTTACAACTCCGATGGGGGAGTCGGTTTAGCCGCCGACGACTCGGCCATGGGACAGGTAGTACTGGTTACCAGGATACAAGTAGCAGGTCTTCAAAAGAAAACACTGACTGACACTAAATAAACAAGTGTCAAATTATGAATTAAGACACAAACAAATTATTGGGGTAAGTCTTATGAGATTAGGAATATGTAATTATTGCACCATATCCCATAGCACAATTGATGAGACCTCAGACTGCCTGTACAGTGATGTATTGTGTTGTTACATATTTTTACCAGCATTCTAGTTTGGATCAATTTGACACAATATATTATGGGGTATTGGATTTGTTTCATTGATTATTCAAAGCTTTCGTCCACAAGGCAAGTTGAAACCATCTTGTAAAAAAGGTGGTGGTAACTTTCTGGTCCAATTAAAAAAACAACAATTATATTCTTCTTCAGTAATACATCCAAAATGTTCTGAGTGTTATAAATCATCCCCAAATGCCTTCAGATTCCCAATCGTTTATATTTTTTTTTCACCCTCTCTCTCTTCCGAGACACTCAGTTATAGTTTTCTCAATATGAACCCCCATTAGGAACATGGAAGATTCCACATGGCGGAAGTCTCTGGATTTGTTGTACGTCATTTTTTGAAACTACTGCCTCATCTTAATCGGATCCACAAAATTCACCTTTTTCCTCACAAAAAAACAAAACAAGCCTTTCGGCCCTTGGAGAAGACTTCAAAACACATAACATATCCAATATATAGCTCCAAACACCGCTTTCCTCTAACCAAAAACATTGACAGAAGTCACATTTGTTTCACAATGCAAAAGGCAGTACCTACCCCAAGGTGTGGCACACTTACTGTCTTCTGTCGGCACATTGGATTTTCAAAAGTAGACCAATTCCAATATACAAACTAACGTCTGATAATTAGCGTTAATTTGCCACCAAAAATTCCAAAGTCATTGATATTCATAAAAAAAAAACACCTTTATCATCCACTGCAGGAGAATGCGAGGTAATAGAACATTAAAACGACAGTACATGATTTGCCTCAGAAACTCACCAGTACAGCTATGTGAAATGCAATTAGTATAAATGCTAATTGGATAAAGCAATAACATTTCTTAAAACTTGTGTTCCTCACTTTTGTCCACTGGCAAAAAATGAGTACACCAGTAAAAACACAAAAATACATCAATCCTGGAATGCTTGGGTTGTTTGCAAATGGGGACATACTTTGGTGGTCAGAGCACTTTATTTGCAGCAAAATATTTTTTATAGATTTTGACAAAATGGGGTCAAAGGTCATGTAGATAGCAATCTGTGTACACCCCATATGTGTCTAGGGCCAGTGTCTAGGGCCAGTGATTCTTCTGAGAGTGTTTGGTGGTCAGTGCACATATTTGCAAAAGAAATGGTATTTTACAAATATGAATAAAATGGACTAAAGTTCACATATGGGCCATTGAAGTTCAACCTGTATGCGTCTTAGTCCAGTGATTTTCCTAAGTACAAAGTTAATCTATGTTTGCAGGAAAAGCTCACAAACCAAAACCAAACTTAATTCTAAATTCTTGATTTTTACACCTCACCAAATAATAATTCCAAAGAAAAAAAAAATGTTGGAAAGAATTGGCAAACCCTTCTAAAGATATGTTAAAGGAGAGGGTCTGATTTAAGTATAAGAAGTTTTCATCTTGATAGATAGTCCTTTATCCCAAAACCCCATCTGTAAAGTTTCTCGCCAATTTGTTTTCAAGCCCATAGAATACTGTGTGAAATTAATATTAGTCGACCAAAATGGGGCACATTTTCGTTCATAACTTCCGAACCAAACGTCCTTTAGCCCATTAAGTTTTCACAGGGTAAATGAGAAAAATAGAAAAATAGTAGCTTTCTGATGATACCAAACTTTTGACCACTTCCGGTAAAATCTAGGGTTCTGGGATGAGGCTATTAGTGATCGGTCATGGCCTTTTAAAGTTAAGATTTGCTTTTTATGAGACCCCCCTGCACTTTAAGGTGATAATTTTGGTATCAGAAAAAAGCACATTTTTTTCTAATACCTCAATGAAATATATGGCCTTTTGATGGTATGAAAACAGACATTGTCTTTTAAGGCGAGTGAGTTTTCCCTCCCCTACAATTTTTGTTAAGTGTAGGGGATCATTCCCCTGATGTAGCTCTGCTTAGTTCTTAAATTCTCCTCTGAATACTCCTTAATTTGACATCAGAGATTTTAGTAGAGTACTACCTCTTTTTCAAAAGACAATGTCTGGAACAGAGAGTCTTTAAATGTGATTAACACTAACTCACATACACTGTTCTATGAGCAAATTTGGTACCCATTCTGGCTTCTACTAGGGCACATGTGGTCCAGTGGATACAACGACTGCCTCATGACCCAAAGGTCCTGGGTTCGAGTCACGCTGAGACCAATGTGTTGTGCACTTGGGCAAGGCACTTTACCTCGCTTGCCTCTCTCCACCCAGGTGCTAAATGGGAAGCTGTTAGGAATATTGTCCATTGAGCACCGCCTAAAGGTATGAGTATGCCTTGGGCATTTGTAAGGCAGCCGGAAACATATTCTAGTGGCAGCGGAATAAAAGCGCTTTGATACATTGTGAAAGGCGCTATATAAATGTCAACATTATTTACTATCCACACAGCTGGAAAAAATTGTAATCAGATGGTTTTGGTGATGTTTCCACATGAGGGAGAAAACATGAAAAATTGGACCATGATCAAGTCACCCACCTTTAAATATGCTATAATCTCCAAGTTCAGAACTTGAGATTATAAACCAATAATGTATTATATTTGAACAATCCATATACGATCATATAAATTATAATAAACTATGTTAAAGGTGCAACGAGGGATTATGAGGCATCCATATATTCTGTCATATGTAGTGATTTTATATACATAAGATCCCCAATAGATTTCTTACCTTGTCTTTGGTTACAGAAATGCATTGAAAGTGAAAACAAAAGGCAATTTTCATTTGCTTAATTTCAATATAAAACATAGGATAAATTTAGTATTTGCTCCTATACGAAATTAGAAATTTCACAATTTTGTACCAAAGAAATATTTTTTGGCTTAATCCTTTCACATGGGGACATTTTTAATAAAAAGTTTTACATGGGTGCAAAAATCAGAATTTTAATATTTTTAGTGACACCTGTTATGTGAAATCTCTCGTTACACCTTTAACATTCATAGATTTATATTTCAAAGGGTACATATTAATATATCATCACTGGTGATAAATATATTGTTTTACTTTAACAAGGCAGGCAGACATAACATCTGAACTCAAACGTTTAAGTCCACCAATGCACATATGACCACATCATAGCATTCAAGCTAAAGTCATATTTTATCCATCCCTGCTTTATGGTACCTAATTTCCCTCCAAGATTGCAAAATTTCCTTTCAATCTTATGTATTTCTTTATTTGAAGCACGCAAATTTCCTTTCAAAATATCAAAATTTCTTGGGAATGTGCTTCGCAAGTTTCCCACTTTTTCCAAGCTTGCATACAAGTTTACGATATTGTCATTCTCAATTCACAAATCCGAGTTGGTTTCCTTGGTTACCGGTTCTGACTTTCAATTTATTTTTGTTTCTTATTTAAAATATTCTTGACTTCAGTCTGAGTAGATCAAAATGGGTCACATATAAGAAGTTACATATACATGTCATCATAGCCAGGAGGTGGAAGGTGATCTGGGTCTGGCTCGCCACTAAATCCTGAATTCGGATTCTGCTTGGATCTGGTTGTGGTGGTCCTATTGGATCAAATCGTGCTCCTGGGGGAATGGCACCTCTGCAAGAAAATAAAAAAAATGCAAAAAGGTCATGAAAGTCTGTTTTGAACACCAAAACAAACTATCTGTAAACTTGCTTTACATCTAAATACAGTTCCTGTATAAGAGTGTTTAATATTACAATTTGATACAATGCAGAATAGTGTTCCAACTATACCAATTCCATTAAAAACATGTGCAAAAATCAATCAATTCCCATGTGATACATTGTTTATTTTTATAACAATATTTTACCAATTCTTCCTCTTTATAAAAGAAGCTTGATATTTGATGGAAACTCCAAGAAAAGCAGAATTGGTCAGCCAACACACACGGCATTAAAATGGTAAAAGCAAATGTCCTGTAAGTACAATATAGTATGCCTAGTGAGGCACCAAGCATGCGAAGCGTTCATGGAGGTCCAGGGGTGGAAGTTCAAAGGGAATAGCCAGACCATTTTCTATTTTCCATGTAAAAAGAAGTTTAATTTTTTAAAGAACATTCAGTGATTTTTAAAATATTATTTTGTGTAAAGTGAAGTGATCAATAACTGATTCTAATATTGTAGGTTGGTGAGCTTCACTGAATTCAGGCAATTTACGAAAGCAATCGCTTGCTAAGTGTTCAATGCTTGTTCCTTCACAAAGAACTTTTGTCTGTTTAAGCCCACATCAAATTGAATGAAAGTAGTTTTTTATGTTTCTTTCAATTTCTTTTATGTCCACTCCCATGTTGCACATACAATTGTTAACAAAGAAATTTCTCTTATTACTACTAGAACACAGCGTCGCTCACTGATCCCCATTGGTAATGGTTTAAGTTATTACTAATAGGCTAAACTTAGCAAAAAAGCCTTCATAGCAATGGGAATCCTAGCTTGTGTAAAATACAGGTGAAAGGATTCTTTAATCCCTGGCTTTATGTACTCATACTTCCAAATTTTCAATAATTTTAGCTCACGACTACAAGTGATATAAGCCTTTACCTTCAAACCTCACCCCCCAAACACAAATTTTATTTCAAATTCAAATTGAACTAAAAGACCATAGAATTTGAACGTAAAATTTCCAGAGATTAAAAAAAAACACACCTAAAAAACCCAGAAAATTTACCCTCTTCATATACTACAACTGGAATTGCACATACCTTGGTAATCTGCCAGGCATTCCTAATCCACCTCCTGGAGGTATACCGCCCCTAGGAAACCTTCCTCGCATCGGATCCATGAACATACCAGGGCCG
>JAMKCH010027053.1:0-18067 GCA_023653785.1 Ophioderma brevispina
TTATAGTTCGGGTTAGGGTTAGATTTAGTGTTAGAATACCTAACTCTAACCCTAACCCTAATCTAAGTCACTGTAGCGAGTAGATCCACTTGGGCTTTCCCCTAACCCTAAGTCCCTGTAGCGAGTAGATCACTCGTGTCGCCCTAACCCTAAGTCACTGGGCAGAGATCACCATCGGCTTTCGCCCAACCCTACTCACTACTGGGGCGAGTAGTCACTGGGCTTTCGTCCCTAACCCAAGTCACTGGGGCGAGTAGATTACTGGACTTTCGCCTAACCCTAAGTCACACTGGGCGAATAGATCACTCGGCTTTCGACCTAACCCTAAGTCCCTGTAACGATTAGATCACTGGCCTTTATAGGCCTGCGGTCGCCACCATCTCAACATGAATTTGATGTAATTAACACTTCATTAAATATTCATAAATCTCATAAATAGTCATAAAATCTCATAAATATTCCTAAAATCGCATAAATATTCATCAATCTCATAAATATTCTTAATCTCATACATATTCATAATTTCCTAAATCATTCATTAAATTCGTAACATTTTTAGGCTGCGGCGCAAACAGTTATCTAAGCGACTATATAGGCCTGCGGCGGCGCAAGCTTGTTAACACTTATAACACCCCATATTTTCCCTCCTTCTTCAAGCCCTGCCCTTTTAAGGGGCTATCGGCTTGCGACGCTAGCGAGTTATATAAATAAATTTAGATTAGTAAATTTATAAGCCTCTGCGGCGGCAAAACAGTTGGCTAAGCGTTCTCTATAGGCCTGCGGGGCGCCAAACAGTGGCTAAGCTATCTTTATTAGGCCCTGCGGCGCAAACCAGCTTGGTAAATGATCTTTATAGGCTGCGGCGCCATACGTTTAGCTAAGCGATCTTCTATAGGCCTGCTGCGCAATACAGTTGGCTAAGCAATCTTTATAGGCCTGCGCGCAAAACGTTGCTAGCGACTTTTAGGCCTTCGGCGCAACCTTGTTAAAACCTTAACCCATATTTTCCCTCCTTCTTCAAGCCATGCCCTCTTTAAGGGCTATCGGTCTGCGATGGCTAGCGAGTTATATATAAAAAAATATTAGATTAGTAAAAGTATTAGATTGTAAATTTATTGCCCTGCGGCACAGACGTTATAATCAAAAATAAAAAGTAGTCCTTGTGAAGAAAACGTAACTACTTTCGAATCAGTAGACGCTTTAAGGATCCCGCCACCGTTTATTATTTACCTATCGTTTGGCCACCACACGTTTAAGTCTTTCACACAACTCAATTTGAAAGACATCAGTGGTTGTCAAGTTTGGCCTGTTTAAAAGACTATCTATCGCGTTGACTTTTAACATTGGAATTAAAAACACAGCTTTAATTTTACGTTTTCCTTCAAATTATAAATTGATCAAAAATGGCATACATTTGTGCTAATTTTTATAAAAGGCTAGGGATTCTTGAGAAATATAGTTTTTGAAGAAGTGCTACTCGTGTAACAGTCATTGAAAAGTCACTTTATTGCTGAACCGCGCACTTATTGGGTTCCGAACACTGATCTCCTATACAATGGCAGTGGAAACCTTGGCTTCGTAATTGAAGCACTGATGGCCTTATTGGGGTCATCCCAAAACAAGAGCCCAAGCAGGTGGTTAAGAGCCGTCAATTTATAACAAAATTGTTCTCAGTGAAATGTGGATAAGCGACCTAACAGACTACAGACTCAAGGCCAATTCAGTAAGCTTCAGTGTATTTGAGCGTATGTGATGGCATGTCTCTAAAACGTGCACCCGGGATACAATGTCTGTTAAACAGGTGTTCTCTGGAATGGTATTGGTGTTCGGTAGAACAAGATGCCCGCCCGTTGCGTCCATTCATCTAATATACAACTAAACTGTTGTGTAGCCAATCCATTGTAATAGATATCATTGGTGCCAGTGCTACTGCGATAAAACTAAATATTACGCGACCCCCCTTTCAAAGTCCAGTCCACTTTTTCATTGATTGTTAGTTGTTTAGGCCAAGTAAAACCTTTGTTAATCACAAAATGATATCTAAACACCCCTCTTGAACTTTTTTTCTCTCCTATCACTGAGTTTTAAAAAGTATAGTTTTTTTTGCAATAACAAATGCTAAACAAACTGTTCGCTCCTATCCTTTTGCTCAACGCAGTTCAAGGATGAGGCTTGTGGTAACTGCACGTGATATATGCGCGCGTATGGGAAATATATTTCGCTGGCTTCTGTTTCGGTATTGGCAATGCGGCGTGTGTAATAATACCACAGGAAATAAATATGGCAGCTTCCATGATCGTGGTACAGTTGTGTATATTGGTCGGAATAAATCTGGATTTTTTCGCAAGGAATAACTCCCATGCTGAAAACCATCTGGTACGTTTTATTTAGGGATATTTCATTATATAATGTTACCGGGATATCGAGTTATACCAATCAATCGCTTTAACAATATTAACATTGCTCAAAGCAAGACCAAGATAACCAATTTTGTATGTGTACATATGTACATACGTGTACAAGTGTGTGTGCAGCGGTGCAGAAAGTATTTACCCCGGTGTAGTCTGTGATATTTTTCCCATCATTTGAGACGGGCACCCTCAAGGGTTAAGTTTAGGAATTGAATAAAAGGGCATTAAAGGTAACTCCAAGAACTTCAATATCCAAATATCCTCCCCATATGTCAAAGCATTGTGATTTCCAAAAATTTTCTGAAAAAAAATGGATTTTTTTAATAGGGAATGGATTTGGGAAGCGCCCTCAAGGGTTAAGCTTACAATTACAAGGGGCAATATGCAGGTTTATTAATGGAGTTCGATGAGTTATGTTGTTTAGAGTTTTTTTGTTATGTTTGGTGAAATATGGATGAAGTTCATCAATGAGTTTATTTGTTTTAAAGTAAAAAAATATTTGTTTGAAAAAAATTGTTTGATTTTTTTATGGAATGTATTTTTGCATCATTTGAGCAAAACCACTTTCAAATTGATTAAAGGCATTAATTGCAATTTTCATTCAAAAAGTTATTGAGTTCTTGATGAGTTGTGTTTAGGGTGGTTTTTGCTGTTTTTTGGTGAGTTATGGATTGAGTTCATTGGATGAGTTATTTCTTAGAGTTAATATTGGTGAGTAGGGATGGCGTTTTTATCACGAGTTTTTTCAGTTTTTAGAGTTATTTTTGGTGAGTTATGGAGTTCATCGATGAGTTTATGTTTAGAGTTTTTTGATGTGTTGTGAGTTATAAATGGAGCCCGTCAATGAGTTTTTGTTTTTTTTAAGAAACGTTATTTTGTTAGTGAGGTTAATGGAGTTCATTGATTAGTTTGTTCTACTAAAGAGTTATTTTTGGTGATTTAGGAATGGAGTTAATTTTTGGTGAGTTTATGTATTCATTGATGAGTTTTAGAGTTTTTTGATGTTTTGGTGAGGTTATAAATGGATCCCATCAATGAGTTTATTTGTTGTGAGGTATGAATGGAGTTCATTGATGAGTTATGGATGAGTTCATAGTGACCTGTCAGAAGTTTAGTTTTTGTGAATTGTGCATTCATGATGGAGTTAGTTTAGAGGGTTTTTTTTTGGTTTTTGGGAGTTATGGATGGAGTTCACCAATGAGGAGTTGTTTTTAGAGTTCTCGTTGGTGAGCTATGGATTATAGTTCATTGATGAGTTATGGTTTAGAGTTTCTTGGTGGTCGCGGAAAAGCCGGGTTGACCTCCTTGTATCTATTAAAAGGCCATTCCTCCAGTACCTTTTTTAAAGGCAATACATTAATCAATTTACCAATTCATTCCTCCATTTACCAATTAAGGACCATTGAGGCTATTTCTCAGTTACCAGTTAAAGGGCTAGTCATCCATTTGCCAAAGGGGCCCATTCCATCATTTACACTTGGAAAGGGCAATGAATTTTATTTAAAATTACAGGCCTTCCTTCATTTACCAATGAAAGGGACATTCCTCAAGTTACTAATTATTAAAAGGCTATTCCTCCTTACCCCAAATAATGGGCCATTCCTCAAGTTACCAGTTAAAGGGCCATTCCAAATTAAAGGGGCATTATATGATTTTTGAAAATGGTTAGATTATAATTGGATTAAAGAGGCGTTATGACATTTCCAAAAAAAATTATGACAGAATGTATTTTTTGCACCATTTGAAGAAGAAAGAAGAGTACCCCCGGGTTCATGTTGACCTCAAATACTTTGTACTCACACTACATTTTTCTATTGTGCCAAAGCATATTTTATGTCCATCTTGAATCTTATTTGTTCAAAAACTGGTCTGCCAACCAATAACTTGTCTTAGGTGTCTTATGCATTGCGTATCCAAGAATCATTCCAGTTCCACCATCCGTGGGTCTTATGCTCATTGATGCTTCTGTTTTGTCTTGCAATCAAAATGCAGATGATGATTGTAAACCATGTTCCAATATTTCCATGTGCAATTTATACTATCATATTTGTATTGAGATGCAAACAATGAAAAAAAAAAGCTTTAAAATCTGTATGGCCATTTGTTAATTTTAAAACACAACTATAAAAGTAGCCAACCAGTATTATTCTTTTAATACATTATCTAACTTGGTATTGCTTAGTGGGGAGAAACTGGGAGAGACAAACTTGGTGTTTAGACAATGAAGATGTTCAAGTCTTTACAAGGACACTCTGCTTGGCCTTGCTGGTGTGGAAAAGTGTTGTAATCAGTTTCTTCCATTAATTTGTTATTTTAGGGCCTTGTGGATCAATGAAAGTTTAAAATTATGCAATTGTGGAGAGTAGGTTAGGGGGGGTCCCTGAAATGGTTATTTTAAATTTTCAACTTTATTTTCATTCCACTCCTATAATATAAAACCAAAGTGCAAGATCATTGGCTTTAATAGGGAAAGTTTTAAATACTTTTTAGTTTCGTCCGCTTCAGTGAAGAGAAAAAGTGGAAAAAACCACGGAAAAAAAACATGTTTTTTTACACCTGCGGAAGAAACTGGCGACCCTGGTTAATTAAAAGTATTTTTTTTTTTTTTTTTTTTTTTTTTTTAATTTGTGTGTTTGAAAGAAATCCTAACTGCCTTCTTAGACAGCAGACAAGGTTCAAACTAAATTCTTGTTTTCTAGACCAACAAACCTCGTATGAAACATTTATACATTGTCTAGAAGTCAACCAAGTGCAATTTTGAGAAATTTGTACCTCAGAGGGCAATTGCACTTTTTACTTGCATGATTGCATCCCTTTAATCAACTGTGAAATAATGACCCGATACCTTACCCATTTAATACATACAAGTGTGAAAATAATAATCACCAACATATTACAACCTGCCCTATTCAGCCAAAAAAATCTATTACCCACAACATATTGATTTAACAGTGGAAAATTTTACCCATATTACTAGTTCCAGCCATGGGTAAAGTATGGCAAACTGACAGTCTGACACACTATCTTGGCATAGTTCAATATTTTCACAGTTGTGAATATTTTTAATTACAACAATGTTTACTCAACCAGCTGGAAAATATTTACCCACAAATATTTATACCTAGCTGTGATAACCCACAAATAATTACTTTCCAGCAGCCATAAACTATGAACCCGTAAAATATTCTTAGCCACATGTATTGAAATGTTTACCTTGTTCCAAACCAAACTGTGAAAAATTGACCCAAAACTATTCTTCCAGCAGCACAATGAACTTGGACCACAAATATTCTGAAATCAGTGTCCAATAAATTTTAATTTAGAGATAAACCAACTGTGAACTATTGACCCACATAATATTACTACCAGCAACCATGAACTATGGACCCGCAAAATATTCTTAGCTAGGTTTACAGGAAACCAACTGTGAAAATATTGACACAAAATATTACTACCAGCAACAATGAACGATGGACCCACAAAAATTCTGAACTACATGTATGTCATGTTACAGTTAACCAACTGTGAAAATATTGACCCACAAAAATTATACTACCAGCAACCATGGAACTGTGGACCCGCAAATATCTGAACTTCATTGTCATGTTTACAGTAAAACAACTGTGAAATTTATTGATCCACAAAATATTTTTACTTAAGTAACCTTGTACTTCCAGGTTTCTGCGCATCATGTATGTGTACTTTGAATGGGTAGTTAACAGTGCTGTGTATGTGTGCAGTTGATTTAGGCCTATATCCAGAGACAGTCTGTGGAGCTATCCAGGAACCAAATAAAGCACCAAAAATTTGCAGTGCTTTATTTTTACACATTCAATTTGGCCTGAAATTCTTTCCCTGTTTAATGCAGTGCCATTTTGAATTTGACTCAAGAATGGTAATCTGGTTTATAATTATGGCACTATAGTCTTGAACAGGCTATAATCAAGGTGATTAAGCCCAGAGCGGATTAGGAAATATTACTGCCTCGAAAAAAGTCGTGCGTGCAGAGCCCATCGCATGCCTTGCATTATCCTCCAGGTGGCCTGGAATCCCCCATCTGTTATTATATCACATACATGACAAGACTAGCTCTCTCAGTGCATAGTCACGTCAGTACGCTGCAAGCAACACAAGGAATTGCATCCGGCTACACTAAACAGCCAAAAATATACTTGGCGATTTTTAGACGGGGGAAGCTTTCGGGATTCTGACGATTTTAGATTTTGGGGGGATTGTAACGTTAGGCTTAATCATGGCAGCACCTGCGATTGAGGGCCAGAGGCTGCGGCTGGAGCGAAGAGGAGAAAGTGATAGGGGTGAAGCGTGTGCTGCTATGGGGCCTCCAGGGGCAGGCAAAGGGATGCAGGTGGTAGTCAAATTTTCAATCAGGAAAAATCATTTTGTGTTTTT
This sequence comes from Ophioderma brevispina, assembly GCA_023653785.1. Classification (NCBI taxonomy): domain Eukaryota; kingdom Metazoa; phylum Echinodermata; class Ophiuroidea; order Amphilepidida; family Ophiodermatidae; genus Ophioderma; species Ophioderma brevispina. The sequence continues at coordinate 6,822 of JAMKCH010027053.1, forward strand.
TTCCTGTACAGTCTAACTGTAGAGGACATTGGGACAGATTTTTTAAAATCTGTAGATTGCCATTAATTACTGGTAGCTAATGGTTGTTTGTTGTGTTTCTATTGTATTTTGCCATCTTACTGGTCATGGTTTGAGAGCATGAAAACAAATGAATCCGTATTTGACCTTTATTGGGAAAGAAACAGTAGTTACATGTATTTGACAGCTGGTTTTTAAACGACAGATTTTAAAACCCGGAAGTGGATGGTGTACGTGCTGGTGGATTGTTTGATAAATGTATAGAGCCGGGAAACAAAATGCAGCCAATTGTTCCTAAATGCACGATTTTGTTGTGTTTTGAATAGATAAATCGGTTTGGTTTTGTTGTTCACTGATTGCATTACTTTCACTTTAAATTTTACGATTTTTAAAGATCACATGAGTGTTCATGCAAGTAGCAAAAGTGCAATGTTCGAGCTTTTGCTGCTGTGCAAGCACTTGCTCCTATAATTTATTTACTTTTAATTGCTTTTTCTTGTAATTGTTGCTTGTCCTAATGGAATTTGAGTCACATTGGTGTTGGGAATTTATGCCCATTCTCTTATCTACTTGCTTTGCCATTTGGATCCACATATTTTAATTGTATTTTACTTTTGTTTCACTATTTATAACATTATGTCAGCTTTTATAATTATAAGGTTAATTCCCCCCAAATATAATTATGTTCACCTAGTAGGATTTTATGCTGAAAAAAATCTCTTATCTTGAAATTTCTGATGCGGGTGGGGCAGCCTTTATGGGGGAGGGGACCAGTCCAGATTCAGGGGTAGAATTTGTCGCTCTTTTGCGGAGAATCAATATTGATTCCCCAAAGCAAATTTTGCGGGAAGTGTTGTTAATTCGCTACTGTGTTGTGAAGTTTACGAGAATTAACATTGATTCACGGCCAAATCAGTTTGCGAGAATACGATTCTTGGAGTATTTTCACCGAAATTTTAGCCCTGCAATTGTATGGATGAAGTCAGATGGGTTGAACTTCAAACATGTTTTGGGAGAGCCAAAATTGCTCTTACGGAGAATTTGGGTCATCACATGCGGATAAATGCATGGGAACTTCGAGTAATGCCAGAGGTAAAGAACAAAGTGGATGGACAGGGTCCATCCAGATAACTATTGCTCACCAGTAAATCAGTATGCCCAAATGGCCCACCCAATTATATTCTGCATTCAAACTTAAGACCACGAATCTCCACAAAATCTCACAGTTATGAGTGAGAAAATTGCAAGTCCCAGATGTAGCACTTGTGTCATCAAACAAAGACACATTATGGGCACAAAATTCGGCGGGCTTGGGCCAGTGACACAACCGTCATGGCATGGTATCAAGGTCATGGGATTCAAGACTTTTCTTCTTCCCCTGATTTGTCACTCCTTTACACTCCCTCACAGGAGATAGGCTAGAAACAGATGTGGTGTTAGGGTTTGACAATTCCAGTGAGTCAATTTGGTATAGATTTTAGTTTCATGAGAATAATGAAAATATGTGAAAAAGCAGACAAAAGAAAATTTAGCTATGAATCTAAAAAGTATGTAATTGGATGTTGATTTGTTAAATGTTAGGGCCCTACTTTCTGCCACTACAAAAAAAAAAAACTAAGTTTGGTTTCAATTGAACTTCAACTTTTCAATGTAGGTGCAACATTGGAAATTCCTCATTTGTCAGCGAGGTAAAAGGTCAATAAAAGGTCAAAATCAGGGGAGGTCAAGGTGCAAGATAGGCTGAAAATGTGAAATGGACCTAAATTGACCTTGATGAAAAGTGGAAGTTCAATGGGAACCAAACTTGGTTTATGGATATTACATGCAAACACTTATTGTTTATGAGGTAAAAGGTACATCAAGGTCAAAAGTCATGGCCTATCATTCACTACCCGTGATGCAGGTGACACAAGATTGTGATGTATTTTGTAGTATTTGGTTATAACTCCAATGGCAGTGTGATATTCACACATATTAAATGAATTTTACCCTTTGTACATGTAGTGAGATTCACTTTTGTATAGTGACAATTCACTTTCCATTTGAGTGATTGCTGTACATAGGGAATTTTTACTCTCCTATTTTTCACCCTGGCTTGAAAAGCAGAGGGGGAGATTGCGAGGGTTTGCGAGGTGCGAATGTCTGTATGTACATGTATGTGGTATGGGTGTATTCCAGTTTGGTTAGGTTTTCATTTTCGGTCTCCTTTGGTTTAAAGTCGACTTAAACTTTTCAGATTGAGGTTAAGGTGGAATAGTGGGTTCCGTCATGTGGGGATGATGTCAAAGGTCATGGACCAAGGTCAGAAGATACATGGAGGTCAGGTTTCAGATGCCATCTGCCAGGGGGAGGACGCAAGTTTACTTGCTGTATTTGAGAGAGTGAATTCAACAAAAAAACTGATTTGCCTTTCCATTGAGCATTACAATTATTCATATGGCCAAGCAGTGCTGCTGTATTCATGATGGACACTACAGAGAGACATTGTTGTCTTATCATATGTTGGAGCATGTGCCTTCATTTGGCACCAGGGCGTATAAAAAAATCCTTTCTGGGGAATTGGAGTGTATGTTGAAAAAATTTTCTTCAAATTTGTTGACAGAATTTACGCGTACCTGCGTCGCGGGCACTGAACTTTCCGTGGCGCAAGCCCCTAATGTTGGGGTCCAGGATGTGTCGGCAGCATCGGAGACTACACACTAAATCAGTGGAAGGCTCAGAAAGGAGGCATGGATGCCAGTATTCAACTACCGATATGCATTCAAAATTTATCTGATTTTTTTAAATGAGTGGGTGCATTCCCATAAACATGAAATAAAACTCTCAATTTTTTCTGTGGGCTCCGATTTTTTTTGGAACGCGATGCAAAGGGCTAATGTGGATTGCCGCGTGAGGCCCGGTTTGGCCCCAGGCAATATACCCACATGGCTCTGCCTTGGTGCTTCACATTTTGAACAAGATGAGTGTGCATGTCGGTGTACATATGATGCATGTGCACATGTTGATGGATGTGTTTTAATTAAGTAGTTTTTGTGATCCATTTGATAATAAAGCTGACAAATTTTAATTATGAATAGTGGAGAAAGTAAAGCTTATTAGAATCAGTTATAAAGCCAGCAGGGCTTTAATTAAATACCACATGGATTTAAATAATGCAGGCAATGCTGTTGGCTTTTCATGACAAAGGAAAAGTATCGATCCCTGCACCTTGAAGCAAAAAATTATATTCAAGTTAAAAAAATGCAATGATAAAAAACAAAATACCCTGAAACCAAATTCATGTGGATGTTGTGTTAAAAAATTCCGTGAAAAAATGTGCAAGCCCTTCAAAAGATAGTTAAATAGTGTTTAACGCTGACTCGGCGATTTCCAGAAAAAGGATGGTACGCTCTCAGTTTTCTAACCAAACATGAAAAATTTGAAAATTAAAATATTGTTCAAAGGCCATCTAGTGATACCCACAATGTGTAAGGTCGACCTTCTTGTCTGACCTTCGTATCTGACCTTTCCCTGGTAAAACGAAAATTGTGTTGGATCGGTTGCACAGTTGTACGTGTATTACCGATACCCACTTGCAAATAGAAACGACCATTTCCGTTCCTTTTAATTGCGGTTCACCAACAAATGAATATACGGGTAAATTTCAGGCGCCATAGAAAAATGCGCATGTGTACATGTAGCTGTATTAATTTTTCACTATATAGGGTACATTTGAGGAGCAGAGGAAAAGGAAAGTCATAATGCAGGTACATGCAATAGCTGTCTGTGAAACATTGTTGGAAGGTTATTCATGATTCTTTGTTTGTACTCATTACAATGTAGGCTCCAAATTAGCCGAAACGTTTACTTGTAATGTCATCTAGCCACTGGCGACATGCTGCGGGCAGTGGTGGCGTCGGGTCAGATTGGGTCAAAGGTCAAGGAAAGGTCATGGATGCGGGTAAAATGGTGAGTGATGACCGTGTGGTGGAGTGCTGACAACAAGCTGGATGCGCCGGAATGCAAGAATGGATTTTCTCCTGATGGGTTTCCCCAGGACGGTAGTACAGGCCAGAAAGGGTGAAGTAAGATAGCCATTGCAGTTCTTCTTCTTATCGTGTTCCATCCATGTGGTTCCCAATATGATCCAGCCAGAGAATGGGTACAACGTCTGGCTGCTTCACTGAATTCCGCAAGGTCCGTGTTTGTGCATTGTGCTCCAGCAGGTGGGCGACCAAGAGGTGTTCCATTGTCTGTGGTGCTGTTCCACAAACAACAGGTAGTGTCCTGGTAGGCTTCCCAGATAGCCCCACTTCTGCAAGGAAACCTTAGATCGGCCAGTTCTGGTTCTTCCCATCTATTGAGGTATCGCCATTCAGCCATGAGGAGTCAGCTCCAGGTGGAAGATTCACACCAGGTTCAATACCGATAGATGTTTTACTTGGTGATGGCAAGTCTTTCTTTCCACAAGGCACTCTCTTTACTCCTTAGAGACCTGTTTCAAGAGGTTTAGACGTGGCTTAAGAAATCTCTCTCTAGAATTTTAAATAGGCGGTTGGCACAGGTATCTGTCCAACAAGGGTGCTTCACATGGGATACTTGGCAGCTACGCTCTTGCAGTGCTCGCTACGCTAACGACGGAAATGTCTGGTGGAGCAATTCCTGCTAGGATGTAAAGTTTTCCGTTGGTGTGGCTGAGGCAGCCTGTGATAAGCCGGCAGGAGGCCATTTAACGCTGGATCAATCTTGCTTGGCATGGGTTTGATCTTCCCCTACAGTGCAAGGCAATAACTCTTAACATGAGTAGCACAGGCAGTGCCGTCGCTCTTAGGGTAAGTGGGCGGGCACCCCCATCTGGTGCCATTGAGTTGTTCAAGATGTTATTTGCGTGAACATACTTTATCCTTCGTCTTCTCAATGTGGTCTTATAAGAGGAGTGCGGTCCCAAGGTGACTCCTAGGTAGACAAGTTTATCCACAGTGCTCCAGTGCTCCTCGCATTAAGTTTACATACTCTGGCTAGTATTCTCAAAGAGGAGTCTAATTTAGAATCGGGTTTTAAAGGGGCATTACGTGCAGATTCAATTACTTTAGCAAAAGATTTTATACTTTTTATTACACACAATTTTAAAACATTTCCGGCTTGGTGTAAACTTATACTTATCGGGCAAGCTAGCGAGCCGGAAATTTTACAATTGTGCAAGAAAAGCAACAACCTATTTGATAACACTGAGATGGTGTATTTCCTTTCCAATGAAAGAATTCAATGCACAACGCTTGATAGCACAATGAGGGTTGTGCGGTGAGCCAATACCTCCCATGAGGCCGTTAGGGTTTCATGTGTTGCACCGTATTGGTCATGGACTGCTCCGTATTGTCATGGATGGACCTGCGTTGATTGGTCGGTATAATGATTTCTTTCAACCAACAATTGATCAGGATTGCGATAAGCTTTATTGGCGTGTGCTAAGATTGGTAACAGCAACGTTCCCAAAACTTATACACTGCTTGACTATGTAAATCGGTAGCTATAAAATTTGTCATGAACTTTTGGTTTTCCTTTATTTTCGTACACCCTGTGTCCATTTGCGAGGTCCCACATCACCCACAACCGATCAAGACCTTTTTAACATCAATTTCTCACCAATTTAAATAAATTTCATTTCCTTAACCTCCTTCTAATTCTTTGTACAGCTTGATCAGCTTTTAGGCAGAAGGAAAACTGGCCTGGACTCGGTAGTAGAATTTGGCATTGAATATAAACTACTGAAAAAAAAATTAAGGATTAACTGGCAGACTACTCCATCGTGCTAGCGGCAGGACGTACCTGAAAATTTCACCCCCCAAATTACCCATTAAGGATGATGTATTCCCTAGGGGGTTCTATAGTTTTGCCGTGTTATCCATGCCTGTTTTCAGGTTTCTGATGAATGACTCCTAACAGACCAGTTTTCAGTGAAAATATGGCTCCCAACAGACTATTTTCTAGAATCTTGGAGAAACTGGCGAGCATTGATTAAATAAAGACTAAAAAACATGGTTCTAACCAGGTCCTCCTCCTAACTGGCATTCCCTCGCCTATTTAGCAAGAGGACACCCGGGTTTTTTCGAGACCGCCTATATTTCGTCTTTATTTAATTCAATGCTTACCAGTTTCCCCAAGGATTTCTATATAAATAATAATTATAATAATTTTCTTGGGTTGTATCATTTACTGGATCCGGCGTGCATTGAATTGATTCGCATCGTTATAGATTTCTGCTGGAATCATTCATATAGGTCATCCCTTTCAATACATGTAAGTACTAATTTTCATTACATCTAACCCCTAGCAGGACCTTTTTGGACCCCTGCCAACTTGAGTTGGCAAAGGGGGACTATAGATGCCCTGCGTGTGTTCGTGCGTGCCGTGCGTGCGTGTGTGCGTACGTGCGTGGTGGTGTGAGTGCATCCCACGTATATCTTCGGATCGAAGCGGCTTGGGTGCCATATTCGCAACATATATGTATCTTATGTACTATGGGCTCCGATCCGAAGGGGTCATGGTCAAATGTCAAATACTGTCAAAATAATGTTAATTGCTATAAACCTTGTCAACACGATATCTGTTGATCTAAGCAAGTATGAATGTCCATATTTTGCACCATAGATGTCTCCAAGCGAGACGAGTAATACCTAATAGAAGATTCGAGCAAGTAGTCATGGATTGTTTGCACGTGTCAGTGTCTGGTACGGTAATTGTTATGTTAATTCACTGATTCCCTCGACTGATCGAGAGCAGTGATCGTTATTCAATACAATTCAATGTAGCACCTCAAGGTTTGAGTTGGCGGTCTATTTTGAAATAAATGGTGCTCACACGTGCGTTTATTTCTCTTAAAGTCTGACACCGTTTTAGTACTTAATGACTGTTGCATATAGGCCATGAATTACTTGAAATGACCCCAATTTTGTTCACTCAACTGTCGACGTTTCGTAGAATTTGCTCAATTTCGATGTATTAATGACATCTTGGATGTCTTCAAAATACTGAGATAATTAAAATTTGAATTCTATCTTTCAGTTTTCACGATAATTGAAACAACTTGGGCCAGTTTATTCGCAAACTCAATTTTAAATGAACAGAACAGAATCTAATTGAGTGGGACATTTTTATATTTTTAACTTATTCTTATGAAAATGAAGCTATTGCTGACATGCCCAACCCATAAAGTGTTAATGTGAACTGCACTTAAGAACGGCATATTCTTGTTATGTCATGAACTGAAGCACAAAATTGGGTAAAATGGCCTGATTTGCAGGATACCAAGCTCATGAAAACCTAGGGCTAACAGCGCCGCGTGCGGCCAATTCATTGCAAGCCGCAACAGAATCGGTTCGATACGCTCGAGCTGTTTACAATGGATCACGCCCTGCTTCCGATCTCTATTAGGTATCCTCGTCTCAGTCCCAAGTAGTCATGTATATTTCGGAGATGGGGTTAAAAACTTTAGTCTACAGATTACATGGGTTCCCATGCAGCCCCCCTTAAAACTAAATTCTAACATGATTTTTAGAATCTCTATGACATCTACTTAAGAATTTTGATGTTACCAAAATCAAATATTGTCCCAACGGGGTCCGTTTGGCGGCCATCTGGATTAAGAGGATTAATCGTAAAAGTGGTTCAATTTAGAGTTGAAAAAGTATCTCAAACTGATCGTCTCACAAAATCATCATAGGAACAGAAAATATAAAGTTTTGGACATAATCTGTGATGTTATTAACAGAGATATGGGTGAAAATGTGATAAAGTCATTGAACATTTTGATTGTGCATTGTAAAGGGGCAAATTTTCAAATGCTTCAATCGTGACAACATTGGTGTCAAATTGTTGGTAATGAGCATGAGTCAATCAGGAAATGTACATTTTCTCATATTCAAATCTTCCCATTTTGGTTTATCAGTTAGGAAAGAGATGAGAGTCCCTAATTCCCATACAAACATACAATTTTTTGATAAACCGTACTTTACGCCGATTTTACCACCTACTAAAAATCCTGATATGCAAACTATACTTTTCTGATTACTCATGCTCTATCGCATTTGATACCACATTTGTCAAGATCCCATGCTTTGAAATTTAGGCCCCTGTAAATGATGAACAAAAGTGCAATGACCTTATCTCATTTTCACCCTACTCTCACTGAATATCACAGATATTACCAAACGCTATATTCTGATGTCCTTATGATGAGACCGAATCATTTGCGTACTTTTCAACTCAATCAGACCATTTTAATGACGAATCTCTTTGGATCCAAGATGCCCGCCAAACGGACCCATGGAATCTTTATTTTTGGTAACATCAAAATTCTTTAAGTAGATGTTGTTAGAGATTCTAAAAATCAGTTAGAATTTAGTTTTAGGGGGTGCATGGGAACCCATGTAATCTTCTAGACTAATTGGCATTTGTCAAAGGGTTCAAATATACGTCAAAATGGGAAAATTGCTATAAACTTGTGGAAGGATGATGAAACTGGTGGGTGTGGTCAACATTTATGCCAAGTTTTGAAGGCATTTCAAGGTCATGTTGGGTTCATTCAAGGTCAAATCTCTAAATACATGGTGGTATGACGAAACGGTGGGTGTGGTAAACATCAGTGCCAAAAATTTTAAGGTCTTTCAAGGTCATGCAGGGTCATCCCAAGGTCTATCACTGTACATGGCTGTATGGCCATGAAACCTTGTGGGTGTATTCAATATTTGATGCGTATTTTTTTCAAGGTCTTTCCAAGGTCATCTGGGGGCATCCGAGGTCAATCACTGCAAATGGTTGTGGTCATGAAACTTGTGGATGTGGTCAACATTCAGTGTTGGAAATTTTGAAGGTCAATTTCATGTCATTGGGGTCATCCAAGTGGTTCCTCCCTGTGATCTTAAAGTTATGACGTTTCCTCCTTTACTAACGCTAGGGACGGGGACCTTTTTGTTCGAGACCGCCTTGTCAATTAAAAATACAGTAACCGTAAAATAGAAAACAATACATTAGCCCAGTAGGAAAAGACACTCTCAGGGTCATTTTGCTGACACGTTTTCATTGTGGTTTTCACATACTAATCCCCATTCGGTATGATTGAAAAAAACCGCCCATGGTGTGTTATTTATTAAATTTGTATGTGTGTTTGATAAGCTTTTTCACAATGGCTCACCCGGACCTTAACTCAATTGCCACCAAACTCGTAGGTGCACCCTTAGACGTGTGCATCTTGGTAGGGTTTAAAGGTACATACCAAGGTCAAAGGTCATTGGAGGCCAACTTGTGCAGAGAGTAAGGAAGGTGGTATTGCAGAAGCAAGTACACTAGTAGTTTTGGATAATTGTCTTGTTGGAGACAAAAATTTCAGAAATTGATTTGGATAATTTTGTAATTTAAAAATTCCAGAAACGGTCATTTGGGGAGTGGGACTTTCTAACTCGATTGTAGTAAACTTATTTGAAAACGGTTGGTCATTTGTGTTGACCCAATTTAAAAAAATCGGGAGTCATTGGATGGGAGTGAACAAAGGAATAACTTGAGTCACTTAATGGATGATATTCCACACTTAGGGTCCTCTTGATGATTTTATAAAGGATATAGTGTGTTTCACTATAAGACGAAACATACCTTTTATAAACACTACATTTTTGTAGGGAAGGGCAAGGTCTAAATGCCAACCTAGGATAATAGACTATAGTAGCTAGAGGGTGTGTTTTTGCCACAACGTGGAGCCTCTCCTCTGACAAAAGAATAGAAGTGGGCAAAAGAATGGAGTCCATATTCACCTTACACTGGGTATAGCACCTGGTGACCATTTAGAGCGTGTTCCAGGAGGGAAAAAATGCCTTTATTCTAAGTTGCTCTACACCTCGAAGAATCCAGTTTTTACAGTCTCAATTGTGGACTTTGGGTACCAATTAGAGGAGGTATGGTGTTCTTCCCACAATGCTTACTTCCAATACAATTTTTAGCACTGTTGTTTACATGAATTTATAGTTGACAAAAATACTTAAATTGAAAGATTGGGAGAGTTCTGTTCATTTCAGGGGTGTGATTAGAGCTTTGAAGTTTGAGGAAAAAACCCTTGCGAAGCGTCTGGATGAGCATAGGGCTCGCCGTCATGCTCCGGTGGGGGGTTGAGGGGGCAAGTCCCCCGAAGCCAGAGGGCTTCTGCACATATCGCACCACAGGAGAGGCCATTTCATGGGTCAAAATTTGTTTTAAATTTGACCCCATATATACGGGCTTATGAACTTAGCACGTCCAATGCTAGATATCGTGACCCCCTAGTTTCGTGCACCTTTTCACTCCATCAAACTAGTCTCGTTTCTAAGCTAGTGGCTGGGGCCCGACCCCGGACTACCCCGGGGTATCCGTCCGCCTCCCCCGCCCCGATAATTAAGGGCAAACCCGCCCGACCCCCGGACCGACTACTTTTTTTGATGGACCGACCGCCTCTTATAGACCAGACCGGATGTCACGTCATTCCCAGTCATAGCGAGTCCATGTGAACTGTGAAGTTTGTGAACTTTACCACACAATTTTTAGATTCAATTGTCGGGGTTGTTACGCCTGTATTTACGTTATGTTCGAATAGTGTATAATAATTGACAAAATCTTGTGTAAATGTTGTACTGTATCAGTGACTGCGAAATTGTGATGTGACGGATGACCGGATTGTTTTTTAATGTGCGTGTTCCGATCGCCTTTGGGACCCTCTGATTTCCCGGAAGTAGTATCGATTTGGATTCAGATGAAGGTCGTATTTTTTCTCATTGTCGTCCTGAATTTGAGCCCTCAATCAGTTTATTCCCAAATCATAAACAACAAAATAACTCCGTTATCCTATTAGCACAGTATGGAATATGGCTTTGCAATGTGAATTAGTGCTCTAGCATGAAAACCGCAAGTTGTTTCCCACGGACTTGATGGCGTCATATTTGGCAAGTGCCAGTTCTCATATCAAGCAGACACCTAATAGACATCATCGGAACAACAAGCTGCAATTTTGGTCGTGAAGGCGCACTATAGTATCAAGTACCAAATGAGTCACTGAGCCATTTTCAAGCCAAAATCCAAGATATGAGTCATGTTTTTTCTTTCAAAATAAAGGCCAATGTGTTAAAGAAGGCATTGCCGGAAAAAGAATGGAGGACGCCCTCTGTAGGTTTCATGAGACCAGATGAACTTTAAACATTCCGCATTTTAAAGGTACATGTCCAAAGTTTAAC
>JAMKCH010027054.1:0-29529 GCA_023653785.1 Ophioderma brevispina
TCCTTGAAAGTCCTTGAATTTTGGAAGGAACTGGGTGTACGAACCCTGTTAGTGGTGTGCGGCCGTAAAAAAGAGACACACCACTAAATCACTCCGCTTTTTGTCAGGGCGAGGAGGGGGCAACGGAAGCTTAGGCACCCTAAAAATCGATTCCTGGAGCTTGTATTGCATCCAGATGCTTTTGTTTTCCATAACTGTTTTCAATTTCTCACTCTTCGACACCATTAACAACAATGTCCACTAATGGATTGGGCAGACCATATAGCTGCAATTTGCCAAAAAGGGACGCATTTTCAGCTTGACTTCCCACGTGCAAATAAGCCCTGGAGTAGCACACATTTGTAAACCCAATTCTCAAGTACAAAAGGTTGAGTGATTAAAATATGTTGACAGGACTGACAGAAAACCCCCTGAAACGGGATTCTTAAGTGCGAAGTGGTCCTTAAGGAGAGGGGGCCAAAACAAAGTTTGTACAGGGGTCAAATTTGTAAATTGATCAAATCATGTTGAAAGCCCACACCCATGTTAGTGTCTAACCATAGGATTCAGAAAAGTATAGTTTGTAATATGTTACAGCCTACTAAATTTCAGATGTTATAGGCTAAAAAACGCAAAAATCATCATAAGGGTCAAGTCAGTTGTACAGGGGTCAAATTTGAAAGTTGCTCCGCTTTGGATAAAAAATGGTGCCAAATTACGCTGGTGGAGTGTTCATAGGATTAAAATATTAGGAATAGCTTTTGACTGTCTTAAATGCTTAGTTTCCGTGTAGGGGGCCACAGAAGGTCACCGTCCATTGCATTCAATGGGTTGTGATCTTGTTACCACCCTCCTTTCTTAAGCAGCATTGAGACACTCAAAACCTATTCCTTAATTTTATCCCTATGAGCTCCACCAATATTTGCACATTTTTTATCCACAATCGGAAAGAAATTTTAAAATTTGACCCTGCTCCAACTGACAGACCCTTTTTTATTGATTTTTGATGTTTTTAGCTATAACTCTGCAAAATTTAGGGTGTAATATACAAACTAACCTTTTCTGAATCCTTCTATGGTTAGGACACATAACATGGTGTGTTTTCAACATTATTGGATCATTTACAAATTTGACCCCGTACAAAACTTTGTTTTGACCCCTCTCCTTAAGGCACACTTGAGGGCAATTAAGAATAACGTTTCAGGGGTTTTGTCAGTCTGGCAACATATTTAATCACTCAAACTTTTGATACTTGAGAATGTGTTACAAATGTGTGCTAGCCCTGCGGTTAAAAAGGCTTATTTTCCAGATCGGTAATTGGATATATCTCTTAAAATTAATGACACTTTTCTTACACAGGAATCAATGTTATGAAAATAAGAAAAACGAAAAAAAATTGTAGTTCCAAAGAGGAGAAGCACACCACTACAAAATCACTCCGCGTTTTGTGTAATGGTGAGTACTTCCGGTAAAAACATACCCTCGATTGTAAGCAAACTGGTGGTGGCTGTTTTGCCGTAGATATCGTTGACTTGTCAAGTTAAGATTTAAAAGGAATAGTGCAGACAATGTCTATACTTGGAATATCAGAAAATCAAATTAATTGAATTCAAATAAAAATAGCCCCTTCAGGAAAACGTACTCGTGCTCGGATACGGCTATGGGTTTACGTTCGTGGTGAAAAAGTCGTGGCGGAATATCAGAAGACTCAGACGGTATCCGAAATTCTATCTGTATCAGTATCAACATTTACCATGAGGTTTTTAAAAAATTTTAACGTCTTTTTTTGATTATAGAAATATCTTCAAAACATCAAAATGATGTCGTGGGGTTGAAATTTGAACTTATTTCAAAGTCAATGTTAGCGTGTATTTCAATGGGAGATTATTGTGGTGTGCGCCAAAAATTGTGACGAGCGTGGCAATTTGTGGCGCTGTAATACTAAAATCGAGAAAAAAAAAACAATTTGAAAGAGTACTACAAAAAGTACTAATTTAACCATTAAAACGATTCAATGCTGTTTTCGCTCATAGCATTTATTCATTTGGTGCAAAACTCCCATGTAAAATCAAAATTGGACAAATCCCCATTTGGAAAAAATGATGATAGTGACTTGACTTGTAATTATTCTTCGTTTTAGGTGGAAGAGCATATGGTAAAGACCCACCTGCGCAGGTGTTACTTCGCAGTTTTATGTAAACCCCCCCCCGGCAATTGGCCATTTGATCCACCAATGCTTTGTTTATTTGTTTGGTTTGTTTGTTGTTTGTTGTGTTATACCGCATGTTATTTAGGTCCAATTACTGTTAAACTTTCATCCTGCTACAGCAAAGGAGAAAAGAATGCCGAATCTGAGAAAAACGGTTTAATGACACATGTATAAAAAGGGGCTGTGTTATTCACATATAAGTGATCTGTCAATATTGTGCTTATTCTGTCACGTTACTTTTACAAAGTAGGTATTTATTCTTTTATATTTTCGATCCTAGCGTAAGTCTAACAAAATTGAAATTTTGATGCTACGTATTTTGATTAGTTACGCGGCTTGTTTTCCTCGTCCAAACGTAGATATAGAGACACCTCATTAACGTCTAGTTGGTCCTATAGGCGTCCTGTTAACATTAGAGAGCCACCTTCCACCAGCAGTGTATTTAAGTGGCTCCTGAAAACATCACTTTTTCCTGATGCTTTAAAATTTGGGTTACTTTGGATTTGTTAGTTCCTATGTGCACATATGGCAATTGTTTACATGGAAATTGTAACTTTACATATCCGTTGGACTTGATCGACTGGAATTTTAAGGTTTGGATTATTCTTCCAGCAGTATGCTTTAGAGATAACCGATTACTTATTTGTATCGGACATCGGATGGAAGGCGATTTGCAAAATCGGCCAGAAAATCGGTCGGCAAAAAATACATATATCAGAGCCATGCCGATTCTAGCGTGTAATGAAATGACAGTTTTTAAGTAGAAAAAATGGAACAAAAGCTGCACAAAAAGTTAACCTATACTCTGAAATTTCCTATTGAACTTGTAGCAAATGTGAAACCACACAGATTTCTTTAATACAATAATCGTGCCAATCCTAAGTTAAAAAAATGGAACCTAGTCGGATCATTGGATCGTTATCGGTGAATCGGCCGATACTACAAAAAGAATATCGGCCATCGGATCGGCAGGAGAACACCCGTGGATCGGTTAATCTCTAGTGTTTGCTTTAATATTTACTATTTGTATAAAAGTTTTTAGGGTCAATTTTTCCCGGGGCGGGCGGGGGGGGAACGGACTCATATATGAATGTTACGGGGATGTGACGGATTGGACTTTCAATAGGGGGCATTCGCTGAGGATTAAGGGAAAAAAGGGGTATTTGATGAGATCAAAACTGGGTTTCTGGGGGTCAAGCATGAGCCTCTTTACATTTTGTGAAAAAAAGAAGGTAAACATTCTTGGGGCACAATTCAAACATTCAAACCCAGTTATATTGTTATAACATTAAAAAAGAAAAGAGGGGCTTTCTGCATGGCATCAATGACATTTGACTTAAAAATGGGAGGTATCAACTGAGAGAAAAAAGGGGGATCTTTCAGTGACAGGTAAAAAAAGGGGGTATTTCAAGTGACAGGTTAAAAAAGGGGTCTTCAGTGACAGGTTAAAAAGGGGGTATTTCATGACAGGTTAAAAAGGGGGTTCAGTGACAGCAGGTAACCACGAGAGCGTCAATGCTGCATGTAACCTCGCTTACAATAGCACAGGAGGCTGGGCGGCAGCGTAGGAGGAGCAAAATGACATGATTAACTCCTTAGGGTAAAAATAATCATCCCATGTATTGCTTTAAAAAGCTGTTTTTTCTGAATTTTGCATTCTTGGTGGCCACCCCCTGATGCCACCCTGATGTAGCACATACATGTATCTAAGTAGGTCACATCATCTGCAGCCGAAAGCAAAAAAAATATGTTGGCCAACCCACAGTGCCCCTCTTCGAGTCAACAGCCCACGCGCCCGCGCCACAGCACCTTCCCCAAATGCCCATGGACGCCGGCCCCAAAATCCCAGGAGTCCGGCCCCAAACAGCCCAGGGACCCCTTCCAAGTAATACCACATACCCGTGCACCAACTCCCACATTTCCCCCTACCAACATACAACATTTCCCCTATATCAAAATCCAATCCCCACCCAACCCCTGTCCCCTAACATTCCACCAGTCCTCCCCAAACAACCCATCTCACTCCAAACATCCCATGTGCCCATTCCCAACATCCTAGGTATACCCACCTAAACATCCCACCACCTTAATAAGTATCTCCCGGTCCCTCACACAGTATCTTCCCCTCATTTTCCCTCACAATATACTCCCTTCTTAAAAATCCTAAGTCCCAATTCCCAACACCCTCATTCCTAACACCCCTCCTGGTTCTAAGAAGTCAACCACCCTAAGCGTTCCCCCGTTCATTCCCAATACCCTATCGACCCATTCATACCCGTTCCTACTTATTCCCAAAACCCTTCCTACCGATTCCCAACATCCTCTTTTGTATTTCCTAGTATATGACCATAATGAATATGGAAGGACATGTCCATGATTGAGTGTATTGAGTTTGAAGATTTTGGAAAGAATTAGTGTGCCACCACCTATGAATTTGGCAGCCTCCTGGATTAAACTGCATGTTGAAGGAATGGTGACGAATAATGGAATTCATCCCGCCTATAAGATTTTGGAAACGAAGTAAAAAGCTTAGCCGTACATTTTTGTCTGTTGATTTAATTAGTTACCTGGGGTTTGTCCCCCGAACTCGTGTGTAATCCTACATGCATATGTCCTAAATTATAAAACCTGTTATGCCAGTTACACAGTGCTTTGACAAATTCGTCCACTAAGGCAGTGGCGTAGCCAGGGGGAAATATTATTACCCCTCCCCGATGCACCCCCCCCCCCGCCGAGATGTTTTGTCGGTGGTACATTAACGCCTTCCGGTAATTAGTCAAAAAAAGGTGTAAGCTTTTTTTTTGAGTGAGTGGTGCATGATAGAGCTTTATGAAATTGGTTACTAATAACTGCTTAATTGGTTAATAATACCCTATTAGTATTCGCTGGCCATTGGTAAATTATCCCCCTTCTCGCCCCACCCCCTTCAGAATTTGGAGGAGAAGGTTAAAAAAAAATTTGGTGTGAACCGGCGGCGCGTCGCGAGCCAGAAAAGCTTTGATCGGTTACAATACACGTTGTCGGTACATCACTAATCTTGCCACCCTCATCAACAAAATCCTGGCGACGCCACTGCACTCAGGCAAGAACAATTAGACGAATTTCGGAACGGACCCTGCAATATATGTGAAAACTGGTAGTGTGGTAAAAGTGTACTAGGCCTACTATACTAAGCAATGGAGCAACCAATGTTATGAAGGTCTATGAACATTACGTGAACAAGACCAAGAATGAACCAATAGTATAAGCATGTGTGACGATATGAGTTAGGGGTTCAAAATTGGTGTGAGTATGAAAGAAAAGCATTAAAGGATCCTCCTCAAGGGCCGCACACTGGGCGACAGTGGTAAACATGTAAAATTGTTTTTTTTTTTTTTCCCCTAATATATCTGTTTCAGTATTGATTTGAGGAAGTATGCAAGGTGGATTTCTTTGTCAATTTACAAAAACATACATCATGGTCGTTGAACCATTAGTGTTGTCTGTAGTCCGTTTGTGAAAATAAGGCCAAAGGTGACATGGGTCACAAAAGGTCACAGAGGGTAACATCCGGTGACATGGGGCACAAAGGTGACATGAGGTCAAACAAGGTTACATGAGGGAACAGACGGGGGCACCACGGTAACATGAGGGCACTAAGGAACACAAGTCACATGCCCCCCCTTGAGGTCATGTGGGGCACAAGGACATGGTCACCAAGGTAAACATGGGGTCACCAAGGTAACAGAGGTCCTCCTGATGCACCCTTACCATACCCTCCCTGACGCAACCCCACCCTGGTCCTCTCCAACACCACCCCACCCCCTCCTCGACGAGGCCCCACCCAACCCTCCCCGATGCACGAATGTAAATGTAGCCAAAGGTGACATGAGGTCACAAAAGGTCCCATGAGGTCACCCGGGTCCCATGAGGTCACATGGTGTCCCATTGAGGCCACCATGGTCCTGATGTTACCATGGTTTCCATGAAGGTCACCAGGTCCCAGTATGAGGTCACCAAGGTCCAAGAGGTCACGAAGACCATATGGGTCATGAAGGTCATATGGGGTCATGAAGGTCATATGGGGTCAATGAAGGTCATATTGGGGGTATGAAGCTCACGATGGGGGCACGAAGGTTCATGGGTCAGAAGGTCATATGGGGTTCTGAAGGTCACATGGGGTCCGACGGTCACCCACCCTACACCTCGCCAAGTACCCACCCCGCACCATCCTGGTGCAAACCCACCCTGCCCCAACTTCCACCTGGGCCCCTCAACACCCCACCTTGCCCATCCCAAACAAACCCACCTTTCCCCTCATCTTGATTTTCACACCACACGCATGTACATGGCATAGTTGTTCATTGTAGCAAAGGATATATATCCAATTTAGAGGAGGAGCAGAATCTCATAGGGGCCTTATTTGACTCATACCTCTGCTACTTTAAGGACACTATCAGTATTTGAAAAAATATTTGAAATGGCAGGATAGCTTCAAAGTGGAAGGAGAAGTCTGTGTAGAATTACCCATCAGTTACCTTTTCCAGCTGTTGTTGTTAGAATTGACAGAAAAGGAAGGAAGAAAACAGCTCAGTGTTCAAAGATACGATTCTCCATTCAATTACGTGTTGTAGTACGTGTCCGAACGGACAGTAATGGCTAAAATCTCCGATTGTCCTTATTTAGGGTTGCTTCTGGTCATCATTTGCAGGGTATGTAGGCTACAGTACTTGTTACATAACATGCAAAAATCTGATTCTTGATAATTTTTGCGATTGCTGATGTAGCATCACGGATAGGGTCTTTATTGACAATATATATTACAAATGTTTCTATCTCATTCAAATCAGTCAGGGAGGAGTGTGTGTTGTTGGCCTAACTGACCATTTTCCAATTTTTCAATGTTACCAAATCAATCCGATTAAGGACACATCCACCACTGGTACCACCCGTTCAGTGAATGAACGTTATTTGAAATTTCTTAACATTTAAATCCTTGTAGATTGAAGTTTGTTTAATGATTGCAATTCTGCGGAAGAAGCTTAAACGCGTTTTTTTAAAATTTTTCCCACATTTACAACATTTTTATTCCCATCTAAAACGGTAGTACTAAGTCCCGTAATCATCGCATTCCTCGTAAACCATGGATTACGCCAAACAATACTTAAATCTATACATCGTAAGGAGACGCTTCACCACAAATATGTTGCCCATCCAACTTTAGATAATAAGATCAAATTCACTACTTATGTAATAGATTAAATACTTTATAAGGATAGAAAAAGATTAATACACCAACAAACTAGAAACCTGTAAAAATAACGATAAATCACCTGGAAATTTTAATGACATTCTCGGGTAGTAAGAACAAACCCAGATTACCAACGTTATTTTATGATGATGATCATCAACTTAGAACAACCCCATTCTCATCGGCAAAAACAGATTTAACAGCTATTTTTCTAATATCGGCCCCAATCGTGTGGCAAAATTAAAGATTGTACACATTCAGTTTCATCATTTCCTTAATAAAGTTAACTCTCCTCAATTGCTTTTCCTTTCTCCTACGGAAACTGAAGAGGTTTCCAAAAAGTGTAACACATTGAAATCCGACACTAGCAGTGGCTTTGATGAATTAAACCCCATATTATCAAATCCGTCAACAAATAATTGCCCCTCCACCTCGCCCATATTATCAACATTTCTTTAAATACAGTATGTACCAAATAAATTATTAAAAATAGCAAAAATAATAACATTTTACAAAAGTGGCGATCAACATGTTGTCTCAAATATAAGGCTAACTTGTACTCCTTTGTTTTTTTCAAAATCTTGAGCGGAATCGTGCATAATAGAGTTATTTAATTTTATTCACGTTTGATTGCTATTAATCACAGTTTGGTTTTCGTTCTAATCGTTCCTAATATATGGCCATTATGAAGGCCTACAACAAAATAGTGTTGATCTGGATAATAAAAAAGTCATAGCGTGGTTTTCCTGGACCTCTCGAAGGATTTTGACACAATAAATCATACATTTCCTTCTAAGCTGCTCATTATGTTGTCCGTGGTATTGCCCTCGAGGGGTCAGGAAGTACCGAATGATAGATCACAATGTTTCATTTAATATGCCAAATCTCTTTAAGAATCCCTATGCGGAGTTCCACAAGGATCAATTCTTGTCCATTACTTTTCATAGTATATCTAAATGATATCGCGGTTCCTCTAATATTTTTACTTTATTATATCGCAGGATACAAATCTCATGATTTCGCATAAAATTTTCCATATCTCATACAATATATAAACCATGAACTTTGTAATATTTCAAATTGGTAAGGCAAAGAATTATCACTCTACTAAAGTTATCGGAATCACACTCGATGAAAGAACTACTTGAAGCCATCACACTAGTTAGGTAGCAATTTATTGTTTCCAAAATTCTGGAATTTGATTTAGGCTTAAGACACTCTTTACCAATAATACTTTATATACCCTTTATAACAGTTTAGTTTTACCGCACATTCAATATTGTAATTAATTTGGGCCGACCGTAACAACTGTAACCTACATAGCATCCATTTAAAACAAAAGAAAATTATTCGGTTATGTACAAACTAGTCTTTTCTTGCCACGTTTTTTTACACCTTTATTTGCCTCACTACAAAACTCTGACATGTTGCCATGACATAAGCTCCAAATAGCAACTTTATGTTCAGATTTTATAATAAGCATGATGGTTGAGCGAGATTTTTGCTCAGTATTTTATTCAAGTAGTCAATCCAAATCCCGACTCTGATGTTAGATCTGTGGATACAATTAAGACATACAAATTTAAAAAATGATCTGGCTGAACAAATCAGACATCAAGTTCCTATTGTTTGGAACAACATAAACATGAACATTAAAAATTCTAACTGGTGTCTCTTCAAAACAAAGTTAAAACACGTATATATTCCCAGTAAATATTTTATTTTTCTAACATATTGTTGCTTATCATGCTTATGTTTATTGTTATACTGGCCCTTTAAATATTAATTTTTTACTGTTTTGGCGTATTGATCAAGATGCATATCACAGCTGTCTGGCTCCTTGCGTTCACTTTCTTTTTTTTTTAGACCCATTAACCAGTGGCGACAGCGTGACGTTTTGACAACTGATATAAGTAGAGATGTGTGAGTTCATTGCCCATATCGTAAATTCACGGAGGCGTCTTTGTCCGTGTGGCATACGGGGGGTCTTGGTTTCTCTGTTGTAGCACCCTCTGTGAGCCCATTCCCCATGGGGTTCTGTGTGTTTGTTGTTTTTGTAACTAATTCTTGTGCAAAATCATATCTACCCGCGATGAAAACTCTTAAAAATTGCTAGGATGTGAGTTGTAAGGGCTGCGTAACCATTTTTAAAATTTTCTGGTTTAGTCATAATAAATGGATCAAAAACTGTATGATTAAGTATTTATTCTACATAGTTATTTGAACTCTTTACCAGTTGTATTATTTACTCTTGTTGAAACGAGTATCTACTCTCATTGTATTACAACGTGGTATACTTATTAAACTTTTTTGCCATGAATATATTGTATCTTGCCACATTTGACATGGTTTAGGCTCTTGTACAATTTATATTTATATTTTTTATGCGCCTTTAAAAATGAACTTACTCAGTTAACAAAAACCTTTGTCCTTGCCAAAATTGCACTCTGTATTGTATTGTCTCCTCTGCTTTTGTTTTGTCCTGTACTCTGCACATGTCCTGCGTTTAGTTCGTCTTGCACATGTATGTTCTTGTCTTGTAAATTAAGAATAATAAGGGTGGCCCAATTACTTTCGAGCTTTGATTGCTTGGTCACCCACCGCGAAGATTTTTTTTAAACTTGGTATGTATTGACAATGGTGAAATAAAATGAAAACTGAATGAAGAGTTTGTTTACCTCCCATCTACAGAAAAGGTGTAAAAACGTTTGGTAGTTGTATGGACCCCTACATCAATGCTATGTAGGCAGTACTCTCAACTTGTGTTTCAACTTTAATTTAAGTTTTAAACAGGGGGTAAAATTGTTAAAATACCCAATCGGTTGAATGTTTGCAAGATGGTCCATCTAATCCCAAAAAGGATGCCAAAAATGTGTAGTTTGTACCACCTACGACCATTGGTTTTGGAGTAACAAGGTAAAAATGACAAAAATTGTAAAAAAAATTGTACAGGGGTCAACATCCCCCAAAAGTTAATCTGAGTTATATAAATACTTGCAAATTTGCCTGAGGTAAGAGGAATCCAAAAAAAAGTATAGTTTTGGACTATGTTAAATGTTTACTACGGAGATAAGGGTCAAAGCAGGTCAACACCAATTGCCATTACATTGCCTTGACCTCTTGTGTGCATAACATGGTAACTATGCTTGCAGATCGTACAAACTATTCCGTCTTTTGAAACATTAAGCTGATGAACAACTTCTTTCATTTTTTACCAAAAAAAAAATTTGGAGCAACTTCTGAATTTGCACTTGTACAAATAAGAAAAGACCCTTTTGTCCATTTTAGCCATTTGTACCTTATAACTCCAAACCAATTGTCATGATGGTACAACTAGACATTTTTGAAATCCTTATGAATAGACGACACAATATGGCATAATTTCAAAATGATTAGATCATTTTAAAAATTTGACCCCTGTGTAAAACTTAAATGACCCTATTGAAAAGTGATACCCCAGTTTGAGAGTACTACCTACCTAGCATTGATGTTGTAGATGGTCCATACTAATACCAAAGGTTGTCAACCTTTCTGTAGTGAGGGGGTAAACGATTGTTTAACTGGATCCCAGCTCCTCCTCTAAATATACCGTCTCACTCTTAGCGATACAGCAAATTAGGCATAATTCTAGCTCAGTTTTACATTACCTTTTAAAAACCTGTGTATCAGGAACTTTCCAGATGGCAAGAAGATGCGACACCAGGGTTCGTGCAGTGAAGGAATTTATTTTGCTATCAGGATTTACCGTTTCACAAAATATAGCGATTGTTTTATGCCGATTTTTCCATATTAAGTAGCTCATTTGCATGTAATTGCCCGAAATATGCCCCACATCTAATCGGTCCAAACTCTTGAACTCGCTTCCTCCATCATTATAGCCCTTACAGAACTCCAGATACTTGCCAATAAGCCTTGCGGGTACGGTCAGGGATTCTATAATAATGGGAGAGAAAACTCCACCCCCGGCTGGGTGAGGGACTCGGTCCGACTGTCCCTCAATGGTTGAGTTCGTCCAGTTCTGGTTCTCAATCTGTTGAGGGCATCGCCCTTTAGCCCATGAGGAGTCCGCGCCAGGTGGGAGGTGCTTACCAGGTTCAATACCAATAGATGTTACTTGGTTGATGGCAAAGGGGTTCTTCTTCACAAGGCGACCATCTCTTCAGCTCCTGGGAGAGACTGTTTCAAGAGGTTTGGAATTTGAATAAGAAACTCTCCTGGATTTAAGGCGGTTGGCCAGCAGGTATCGTCCAGACATAGGGTGCTTCACATTAGATACGTGGCAGGCTCTGTTCTTGCTGCGCGCTACGATACGACGGATGTCTGGTGGTGGAGCAATCCTTGCTAGGAGGTATAAGTTTTCGTGGGTTGGACGGAGGCATTCCTGTGATAAGGCCAGCAGGAGGCATTTATTGCTTAATCAAGCTTCTTGGCCATGGTTGATCTTTCCCATACACGGCAAGTGCCCCGTCGATCTTAGGGTTGTGGGCGAGCACCCATCTTGTGCCAGTTGTTTGTTCAAGATGTTATTGCGTGAACATACTTTACACTCTTCGTCTTCTCGTGTGGGTCCGTATAAGAGGGAGAGTGCGTCCAGGTAACTCCTAGGTAGACAGGGTTTATCACAGTGCTTCCACCAGGGTTGTTCCAGACCAGGTGACTTTAGCTGACTTTTGCTTCACGGTTGTGTAGATTTGAAGCCACACACCGTGTCTTTGATGAATTTGCACGTAGGTGGTTTTCCTCATAATAAGGAGTGAGTTTTTCCAAAGCTTTGGAGAGTCTCTCTTCAAAGCAACTGTGAAGTCGGCATCTTGTGAGCTAATTCCAGATCGTCTGCATAAATAAAACGAACAAGGTCCTGCACCCTAGGTTTGTCTTTGGTATAGGATGTTGAACAGGATAGGTGCAAGCACACTCCCTTGTGTAGACCCTGTCCTGAGCCTATCGCCATCGGCTCTTCTTTTGTTCTTTGCTCCTAGCTGCACCAAGAAACATCCTGTTTGCCAGCAATCCTCGGATAAGCCGCAGCAAGCGGATGTCCTGTGAGTTCAGAATCTTATGGAGGTAGGGCATCTGCTGATAAGTTCGGAACCAGCTCCGTTACCATACCCCTTCTCGAAACCATCCCATTGGGGTTGAGTGAGGTTGAGTACTTGGCGTGTTGTTGATTTTCATGGCCGGAAAACCGGCTTGTTCTGGTATGAGGTGTTTTGTCTATGACAGGTGCAATACGATTGAGCAAGAGAGACGTTAAAGAGCTTGTAGGTATGGCTGAAGATTATATTGGTCCCTGTTAGCTCTTGGATTAGGTGGATCTTCCCAGGCTTAGGAGTGCCATTACATGTGGTTCTCCCTCCCAGATCTTTGTGTAACCTGTGGGAAAATCGGCACCATTGTCGAGGCTCAAGAAGCCATTCCTTTCTACTGGGCCGAGATTTTTTTAGCTGCTGTCAGTTGAGATGTTGCAAGGCCTACTCTTTTCCTTTCAAGTTTTATCAATACCGATTCCAATTTGTCCATTGTCCTTAATTGAGGGGCGAAGTGAAACCAGGATCGCCATTAAACCTCTTATGGTCTAGTTTGAGCTTCTTTGCTAGGGTAGATTGATATAAGACGAAAGAGTAATCACTTTCCCTTTCCCCTCCGTTTTTGGGCACCTTGATTTGTGGTGTGATATTTGGCTGCTGTGGCGGTTCTGTTTGGATCCCCTCGAGCTTTCGGATGGTAGAACTATGCTTTCTTGCAGTTATGGGTCATATGGGTGGATCAATTAAAGTATGCCAGGTTTGATTTTTTCCTGGAGATCCTCTTCGAAAACTTCATTCACCTACTCAGTTGTTTTCCACCAAAAAGCGAAAGGGATCAGCTTCAAAAGGTGATATACTCTTGATATTCATCAGCACATTCCTTGGAAGGCCTGTATATATTCTGTCCTACACCTCTGGGTATGAATCTCGTGGCAGTCCTTGTTTCCTAGTTGGGCAAATTTGTCATAGTTACGGGGTTTTGGAGCAATTCTCTAAACGTTCTGATCCAGGTCAATCGGTGAATTCCTTGCTAGTTCTGCTTTCTGTAGTTAAAGCGACGCTTAAAAGGCACGTGTGTTTGGTCTTACTGTAGCGTTGACTTGGTTACCGATTGGTCGATGTTGAGTGTGGAACCGATCCAGCAAATCTTGCTACACAGGTTTAGAGATGATTTTACTACAATAGCTAGATCAGTGTTGTAGCCTCTCTTCCAACGGGTGCTAATGAAATGATGGCGGCACTTAGGAGTCGTGAAGTTAGAAGTAGATGTTACGTGTCTATCCATTCTTCCAGCTTTCCGTCTTTAATTTGTTTCATTGTAGCCGCCATTGGGTAACTATGGCTGTTGAAGTCACCAATGAAGAAGCGAAGTTTGGTGGAATTCCAGGCTGGGTTGAGGGTGCGAAGTCTACTGATGGAGGTTTGTACACGGATGTAACTATGACAGAGCTAATCTCAATGGTGAGTACTTCGATGTTGTTGTCATCAGACATTGTGGTTGCTTCTACTATGGGCCTGTTTCTCATATATATAGCACTTCCATATTGTCGATGTGGTCTCTTCGATGGACCATTTTCTGGTATTGTTGTGCGGTAGTTATCGTTCCTTTGTGGGTTTCCTGCAGACATGGGACATCGCATTGAGATTGTTACACAATCAGCAATGATGTTACTTTTTGCATTGGAAAAACCCTCCACCTTCAATGACGCTATAATTCAAGGCAGACCTTATAAAAGGCTGCACTGAGAGCTAGTCATGATATTGGTATACTTAAGAAATAATGTTAAGGAAAACATGTTTGGTGATTAGATTCTCTGCATCCATTTTATACCTACGAATTATCCAACTGTGCATTTTTTTGCTCAAAAAGCCTCAAGACACCCCTAATGCCATATTAAAAATTTTGGTACTCCCATGCCTGGTAGCAGGTCCCCACGCTATGCATCGTACGTCCATCACCATCCGCCACTGGCACCCGAACATCCTTTTGCTCTTGGTTTGTGTCTTCATTTTGGGCGCCATGTTGAATTTTTTCGGGGATATTTTATACATAATTTTTCCCATTATCGCCTATTAATGGGAGAGTATATATTATATATCACATCTGGAGGACGTTTTTTATAAGTACTGACATCGGAACTTTGGTGGATGACGTGCCGATGCTGTTTGTGAAATTTTGAGGGGGTGCTGTGTCTTCTATCTTGACTCTTGTCCTGTCTCCTTGGCCTTCCGCCTCTCCCTTTTGGAACTCCATGTTCTCAGGTGTGGGCTAACCGTTTTACTGTTACAAGTATGTCCTTCTTTTTGATTTTACAGAAGGATGTCTTAAACAAGTTCTACCAAAACTCTAACGAAGATGGTAATTAGAATGTAGAAGAACATTTCTTCGAAGACCTACAAGGACGCACAGACTGTTTGTGACGTGCGAAATTGATCAGATAGAAGACGCTTGGTAATTACTACACAAAGAGTGGTCAAAGTTGGAATCTCTGAAAATATTTTGGACAATTAGATGTGTATATGGAAAGTAGACAAGAAGACAAAAAGGCCAAGGCTAAAACATTTCCTCTCATCTCTATCCAGGGCATCTCCCTCCATGTCTTCGACCGGCGAAGATTCTAACGTCATTAACTCAACCATGACTACTTCAAGACCAATCAGTTCTATTTCCACCTTTGATACTATTCTCCAGGCGATATTTACTACCGTGCTGCAGTAACAGTTTATATATAGGGCAGGTTCGTCCAGCCACTCCAGCTTCTATTGAATATAAGGGGCCATGGACTGATGTGAAATCCGAGTGGATTAAGTAATTAGAAGTTACTCACTCCCCTTGAACCAGACTCAATCATTATTGCGGAGGCCGCTGATGTTACCGTGGTTACCGTTTTAATACTACCGACGGTATTGAGATAGAAGTCATGAGAGTGATGATAGTTCTATAGTCAGTTCTACTCCTTTTGACGGCCGTGCTTCATGCCCCGTGGATAAGACTCAATCCGTTATTGCGGGGGCCGCCGATGTTACTGATGTTACCGTTAATATACCGGCGGGTAATGAGATAGATATAGAGGAAGATGAGACTTTGTATGGCTATAGTGGAGTTAGATATTCTTTCATCGAGGGATAGAGCTTCTCCTCCACGGTTCCGAAGGTAGTTAGTGTTGTCGAAGCGGAGGTGTATTATGAAGAA
Organism: Ophioderma brevispina; assembly: GCA_023653785.1. Taxonomy (NCBI): domain Eukaryota; kingdom Metazoa; phylum Echinodermata; class Ophiuroidea; order Amphilepidida; family Ophiodermatidae; genus Ophioderma; species Ophioderma brevispina. The sequence continues at coordinate 15,639 of JAMKCH010027054.1, forward strand.
GGGAAAGTTCTTACTCTTGCATTTTCCAAGATTACAGTTGTTTCCGGTCCGCCCGTCCGTCCGTCTAGTCGATCGTCGGGCCATCACCATGGTTCTTCGGATGTAAATACTTCAGCCGTTCTTCCGTGGAGTCAACCGTCAGGCCGTCGCCAACCTACTTCAACCGTTCATACTCCGTCTACCTACCCGTCAAGTCAAGCGTCTAGCCGTCGTCTTGCTTCCTGAAAGAGTTCCTTTTCCACCGTACACTCATCTAGTACCAGAATGGATAGGGTTCTGTGTGTTGTATCTTCTAGATGCCGCTTGTCTTCCAGGGGTCGCAGTCCAGTGCGTAAGTCTTCCAGTGATAGTCACCATAGACGGCGATCTAGGGAAAAGCGTGTGGATTTAGTTCCTGTTGAACGTAAAAGTCTTCATCAGAGAGATATTCCAGTCATCGTAGTCGACGTTCTTCGGACAGAGATAGCTCTAAAGTTAAGCATACTTTCTCCTCTCTGCCTAGAAAGTCTCATACAAGTAGTAAGAGAAGACATCAAGATTTTCCTAGTCATGATTATAAAAGATCTAGAGGCTCTCCTTCGGATAGTTCTTCACGTCGAAGACCCAAGTTTTTTGATTGGAAGAATATTCTGGGGTTAAGACATATGAGATCTTCTCCCTCTTATAACCGCCAAAGATCTGATCTGATTACGTGATACACAGAAAGCGGCTCTTCTCCTCACCGCTCTGTTTCCTAGACGGAAGATTGTCTTCTGGCAGCGGAGACTTTGCCTTTTTAGGGATTCTTCTAGCAAGATGATCAAGTTGAATGGGATGGTTAGAGATATTCTAAATCTAGATGTGAAGATGCTGTTGATTACTCTTAGCACTAGAGTTAGTATTCCGTAGCTGGTGATTTAGAAATGTTTGCTTCCCAGCGTTATGAGTCGAAACTTACGGTGTAGTCGATTGATGATAAAACGTGAAGGAAACATCTACTCACTCCGAGTATCCGGAAGTGGTTTCATAACTCTTATTGATCTTTATATGAGTCACCAGAACAATGAGCCTACCACAGGGTCAAGCTCCTCTCGTAATACCGTCACCCAGTTGAGACTGCTGATTTTTGATTACTCCAAATTATATACTGTGATACATCCACTCATTGCACATCTGTCAAGGTACTTCCGTCGAGAGCGCAGGGGAAAGTTTGGGTAAAGATTCTGATCTGATTGAGGATACGAAACTGAGAGAATTTCCCAGATTTATGGAGTTCCTTTTATGAAGAGGTTGACTCTTTCTTGATGGAGAATGGGAAGATCTATAGTACCTATCTCCTTAAGTGATTTGCTGCCGTTCTTGGCGGCTGTTTTGGTACTGTTATGATAGTGTTTTGAAATTTGTCTTAAATTAAAAAAAAACTTTCAAACACAAATAAATGAGCCTCGTGCACAAGTGATCTGAATTTTTTATATATACAGATGGTTAATGATTGTAATTGGTTCAAGAATTGGTATGTCCAAACATCATTATATAATAGTAAAATTCACAATTACCACACAATATGTTAATACGTATTGTCCTCAAGAATGTCCAAGATAATGTCCACAAGAAAGAGATATGCAGTTAACGATGATATGTCCTAACAGAGAAGACTTCAAAATGACAGCGCAAAGTTCATACAAAAATCCTCACCCCCGGTATATATTCCAGGGAATCTTATCATCAGTCCTGAAGGTATCTTGTCCAGCAGTTCAAGACGACAAGGTTAAAATTAAGTCCCTCGACGATAAAAATCCACAGTATATCAAGTCCACAGATAATCACCACGATTTCATCTGTCACAATGGTAATTCCATTTGTTCCCAGCACTTTCAGCTTCAAAGATGACAGTGAATAAATTCCAAGCAATACTTCTCTCACATGGAATTATATATCCTGGCAATAGGTACTTGATGTCGGATCCTTAATGCAGAGAAAAACTAGCTATCTTCTAGCAACTTGTTAGAAGTGGATGCTGGCAGAGAGTCCTTCCAGTGATAGTAGTTAAACTACTCACAGATAGATTCCCCTTTCGAACAATAATCATTACACATTCTTTGCAGAAACAAACCTTACACTAGATGACAATCGGAATTTCATCACCCGATTAAATCACTTCATATATATAACATCTATGGGGGAATTCCCAGATCTTGCAATGTTATAATCTTTTAAAGCGAAAGCAAGAGGAAGAAGGCGAAGAAGGGGAAAGGAGGGTTCACTAGCGCCACCCTATTCGCCCCTGGGAATTCCCACTTCCCCATTGTGAACAATCTAAACAGGTGCAGCCTGCATAAACAGCTCTAGGGAATCCCCTTTTCTCTCTTTTATAGTAAACAAAATACTTTTCCCGATGAGAATCTTTTCTCACATAAAATGAGAAAAATGTAATTTAAAAGTTTAATCAGAAAAATGGATGCCATATAACCAGACATCGAGGTTTGAAATGTGATTCTTCTACAAACTCAAGATACGACTCTTAGAGAATTAGTTTAACGGCGCTAAACATCTCAAGAACTGTAGGGAAGCCTCTTGTCCTCCTTACTCGCGATTTTAAGACAGACTATAATAAAATCCAGAAGTATATATGGACCAATTATCAGAAGACGACTCCCCTTCTCAGATGAATTCCTGAGTCTTTCCCTTCACGTGAGAGGATAAAGAGTTCGATCTTTTCAGTTCCTTTGGATCCCAGTGTTCATGCCGGGATAAGATGAAGTCTGATTAAGAAAGACATTTTGTAACCGAGACCATGTCCCCCTACCTGGTGTTGAAGGCGGCCTCTACTAAGACACATAGGAAACCCGTTCATATGGGTAGATTCTTGGATTAGTGCAAATGATGCTGATCTCCACCATTTGGGACAAAATTGCCCATGATAGTATGAGAACATCGAATAGCCTTATTTCTCTAAGGTCTCTTTCTGAAAGAAGACAGAATGCTGTTATGCCTTGATTTCACAGCCAAATGGGGAGGTTCTTCTTGAATGCTTTTAAGAGGAAAGGATCTCTTTGGAGGTCAGTGTTCTAGCTACCTCTCAAGATGAAGAACATGTTAAAGCTTCAGATAATCTGTCAAGAATCTACCAATTAACGAGCCCTAAAGGTTTCCTCCTAATATAGGCCGCATAGATACAAACAGTACCTGAAGATTATGGCTACCGCAGAAGGCCCTCCGCCTCTTAACTATACTCCTGCAACGAGGAAACAGGGGTTCCATCGGAAGTCTGGCTAATCCACTATAGAGGCTCAGCCAGTATGCAGTTTTCCTTCCTACTCCAACGTCGAGGTCAGACGTTGCGCTAGTAGGGGGGAGATACAATTACTCTTACCTCCTTATGACACCCAATGGCGTGGCAGTCGATAAACCTCAATCCTGGGTTCTGCAGACCATTTTCAGAAGTTACTCATTTGGAGTTGTTACCGCACCCCCGTCCATCTTAGAAATTCGATTTTGTATTATGCCTATGCCATAAGAAGAACATTAGGGGCTACTTGATTCTAAAGAACAAGTAAGGATTGCCTAAGGGAAAAATTCCATTTTCCGATACAAGATTCTGAAGGTTTCTACTCAATTCTCTTCCTGGCTTCGAAGAAAACAGAAATCTCAGCCCAATCATCATTTACGCCCCCTGAACAGATTTATTCGTTCGAGACATTTCAGAATGGAGACCCTCTCAGCTGTCATCAAGGTTGAAGAAGGGCTGGTTCGGCACAACATTGGACATAAAGATGCTTACCACCTCCATGTTCCTCGTTTTTTCCCCCCCTCTCATCAACTATGGCTCACTTTCCGGTTCGATAACCAGTCTTACCAGTTTTCGAGTTCTGCCATGCGGACTTTCTACTGCTCCCGCCCTTACCTTTACAATATTGGTGAAAACAGTGGGCAGACCATCTGAGGATGATGATGAGCGGCCGGGGTTGATAATCGAGAATTAATTCATTCGAGAATTGCATTCGACATGGTCGCCGGGGAGGAGGTGTCTCCCTTTTCATTCACCCGATTTAAATTAATTGCCTCAGACCTGAACCTCTCCCCTGACTGCCGATTGCGATTCTATTTTTTCATTGAGATTTCCTTAAACCCGATAAACAATTGTCGGCATATTACAAACCATATGTTAGTGTTTATTTTACTCTGATTTCTAGCTCCCCTGGAATACGCTAACATTATTTCCATGAAGAAACCATGCTACTTAATGGTGACTTCAATAATCGATTTACTCTCAACTCGATTCTGACCCCCAAGTTAAAGGAATTTCATTAATTTGTTATCTTCCTCATGACTCACTTTCCAAGCATTTGGATCGCCCAACTCGAATTAAACTTTCGTACGGGGCTACAGCGTCTCTCTTAATTTATAATATTTTTACCAATGACATCTGATCCCATATTAAATCAGGCAGGTGGTTATGATTACTGATCTTTCGGACCATTTTCCAATCTTCCTCACCCAACAAAATATAGGCCTACTCCACCCCACCTTGCTAGGAAATCTCGTCAGTTCAAGCCAAACACATAAAAGACGGCACTAAATAATGCGTTATCTATCGTTGATATTGGACAAATTAACCGCCATAGAAGACCCGGACCAAGCAATATAAAATTCAATTCTAAACTATTGAACTTTTTGAATATTCACTGCCCAATTAAAAATAAACCATCTCAAACGCATTTCACCTAAAAACCATGGTCACTAAAGGACTAATTAAACAATTCAAACTAAAGATAAACTATATAAAGCTGTTCTCGAACCACAAGTCTCGCCTGCTTTCGCGTATAGCTGTAAGACAAGAGCAGCACACCAGATTGCCACTGTACAAGTAAGTGTTTCCCACAGAAAGTTTGTGCAACAGAGACAGTGTAGATTTCATGGTATCCCCCTCCCCATACCCTACAACACCCCCCCCTATGCAACACCCCACCCCATAACCAACACCCCGCAACACCCCACTCCCCCTCCCCAACACCTTGCAACAACCCCACCCCTTCCCCCACACCCCACCAAACCAACTCACAGCCCCTCCACACACCCCGCAACACCCCCACACCTTCACCAACACCCCGCACCCCAACCATACCGCTCCCCAAACCCCGCAACAACCCCACCCCCTCCCCAACACCGAGAACACCGCAACACCCCACTCTCCCCTCCCAAATAACACCCAAAACACCCTCACTAACCACCCCCCCCCTCCCCACACTAACCGCACCAACACCCCACCCCCCTCGCCACACCCCACCCCCTCCCAACACCCCCCACTCAACAACCCCCCCCTCCCAACACCCCTCAACACAACACCCTTCAACAACCCCACCCTCCAAACACCCTGTCAACAAAGCACCCCCCCCCTCCCCACACCCTCCCCTCCCCAACATCCAACAACAACCCCGCCACCCACCCCCTCCCCAACAACCCACCCCCCACCCCCCCTCCCCAACAACACCCCAACCCCCTCCATCACACCCCGCAACACCCTCCCCAACACCCCGCGACACCCTTCCCCAACAACCCACCACCCTCCCCCATCGGCCAACCCGATCCATCTCAAAACACCTTACCCCCTGCGCGCCAACAACCACCGCAATACACCTCACCCCTCCCAACACCAAGCCGCACACCCCACCCCTCCCGAAACACCCCGCTCAAACTACCCCACCCCCCCCCCTCCCCCAACACCCCGCAAAACAACACCACCCACCCCATCCCCAACACCCCTCAATACCCTGCGCTCCAGCGCCCTTCCATCAACACCCCGCACCCCACCCCAGTCCCCAACTACTCAACCGCAACACCCCACCCCCTCGGCGCATCAACACGCCGCCGCAACATCCCCACCCACTGCCCCAACAAACCCCTCTACACAACAAACACCCCACCCCCTTCCCCAACCCTACCGACGCAACTACTCCAGACCCTTTCCCTAACACCCCGGCAACAACACCCCCTCCCCAACACCTCGCAACACACACACAAACACCCCATCCGCGCCCCGCTCCTCAAACACCTAGTCTCCCAACATCCCACACACAATACCCCACCCCGCTCCCAACACCCCACTGACCCCCTCCTCCAACACCCCACCCCCTTCCCAACACGCCGCAACACACACCCCTGCCCCACACCACGCGGGCAACACCCTCTCCCTAACAAAATCCACGTCAACAGCAACCCCACCCCCTCCCGCAACACCCACCTCCGTCTAACAACCCAAAGCCCGTCCTCCCCAACAGCCCCGCAACAACAAACTCCCACCCCAAGGCACCTCTGAACACCCCACCCACGTAGCGCACACACCCTCCCCAACACCACCGCACACCCAACCGCTCTCCCCAACACCCGCACAAGCAGAAACCCACCCCCCCCCTCCCAACACCTCGCAACACCCTACCCCCTCGCCCAACACCCTTCATACACTCTCCACCGGTCGCCAACGCACACCGACCCCGCTCTCCCAACACAACACCTCACACCAGCCCCAACCCCTCGCATCAACCTCGCAATAAACCCCACCCCTTCCCCAACTATCCCGGTTCAACATGCCCCACCCCTCTCCTCTCCAACACACCGCAACAACAACCACCCCTCTCGGCCTCAACACCCTGCACCACCCGCCCCCCTCCCCTAACAACCCCCTGCATAACAACCCACCACCCCCCCACTCCCTCACCTAACGCCTGCAACAAGCAAGCAGACACCCACCTCCTCCCCCAGACACCCGCTCTCCAAAACCACACAACAACCTTGTCAACCCCTTCCCCATACACCCCCGCAACAAACAACCCCTCAGCCCGCTCCCCAAACACACCGAACAAACACCACCACCCACGCCCTCCTCAACAAACTACCTCCCCACCCCCCTCACAACACCACCGTCAGACAATCCACCCCCTTCGTCCCACACCCACAACATCCCCCCCCGCCCCCTCAACACCATCCGCACAAAGCCTGCACCCCCTCACAAAACACAACCCGCAACCACCTCCACCCCTCCTCTAAGACACCCTCTCAACACCCCGCCGCCCTCACCAAAAACACCCCACCCCCCTTCCCAACAATCCCCACATTCCTCCCTAACCTACAACAACCCCGCAACACTACCGCCAGCCCCCTCCCCATCACCTCTCAATCAACGCCAACCCACCACCTCCCCAACACACACCCCACCCTACGTCCTCAACACCCCGATATACCCCAGCTCCCTCCCTCAACAACCCAATCCGCCCCTCCCCACCATCCTGCAACACCCCATCCCGCTCCCCAACACCGCAACCACCCTCCCCCAATGCCCCATCACCACCTACCCCCTCCCCAACAACGCCACAAGTATCCCATCCCCCTCCCACAACCGGCCCTATCCCCTCCCCTACATCCCCCATCCCTCCGCAACACCCCATCCCCTCCCAACACTCCCAATCCTCCCCTCCCTCAAGACACTCCACCGCGTCACTCCTCCCCGCTCCCCAAGCAACCCCACCCGCTCATTGCACCAAGTCCCCAGCCCTCCTCCCGCAACACCGCCCCGCTCCCTCCCGCAAGCCACAAACACCCCAGCTCCCTCCTCCCCCACACCCTACGCGGCAGCCCCCTCCCCAGCAGCAACACGCTTCACCACTCGCACCACCGCACACCACCCTACCCCGCTTCCCACACAAAACCCCTACAACACCCGCCCCTTCCAAATAAACACCCCAACACCCTCCCCAACACCCACCTGCTCCATGTAATCAAGACATATATGCATATCCCATGTACTGTTTCAGCTATACAGTAATTACGCATATTTAATTCATTCAATTGTAACACAAAATGCCCCTTTAATTGCCACATGCACTTTGACCTAATTATGATTCACACAAGAAGATGTAATGCCAGACTATCGTTTCATGTTGTGAAGAAATTCTTTTGATTCAGGTGTAGTATTCCACACAGACCATTGACCCTGAGAAAATTTGGTTGAAATGGACCACGCATTTAGCATTAGTTGCAATTTAAAATAACTCAAAGAATGCCCTACTTAAGTGGCCGACAGGCAGTTTGACCACAATTATGATTCCAACAAAAGGTGTTACCATATAGTAGTCTCATGCTTCCGCAAAAGAAGGAATTGCATTATTCCAATGTACCATTTCAGCGATACAGCAATTACGCATATTTAATTAGATCAATGCTATTCAAACATGCCCCTTTAATTCTATCCTTGCCCTATTGACGCGCAATTGTGATTCATACAAAACATGTACGGCATATAAGTCTCATGTAGCGAAGTTATTTTGCATTATCGCATATCCATCTGTACAAATTTCAGTGATACAAGCAATGATATTCATATTTAATTAGATCAATGTGATGCAAAAAATGCCACCTTTAATAATCAAATCGGCGTCCACATGCAATTTGAACCCAATATGATTCACCCTAAAAGATGCATGGCTATAGTATTCTTTCATGCAGCGAAGGAATTTTGCTATCCGATGTACGGTTTCAAGAGATACAGTAATTTACTGGCTATTTTCCATTAGCTCATTTGCAACCTAAGCCGCATCGTATGACACACACCAACGTCAAATTGCAAAAAAGATTTCGCCACCAATGATAGGACTTTCTTTCATGCTAGTGAAGAGAATTTTCTGTATCCAATGTAACGTTTAAATTAGGGCAATTACGCTAGTTGTTTTGCATATGAATTAATCTCATTTGCAATACTTAGTTGGCCGCGAACTATAACGCAGCCGAAATCTAATCGTTCGAAACTCTCAGCTCGCTCCCTATCCTACCAAGTTCATCATGCATATACGCCTTATTCGAACTCCTAGAAAACTTGTACATAAACCTTGCGGGAAAATTTTCGTAATTAATGTCAATTAGATACTTAATTTGCATATTTTACGCACCAAAATCTAATCACAGGTGGGGGTCGAGAACTCGTGGAGGCCGGGCCAGCTTCTTTCACCTAAGTTCCATCATCATATGCCTCTACGAACTCTTCAGATAAATCGTACACTAAGCCGTGAACACGGACGTCAAGAAGCTACACAGATCGCAAATAACAGACAGAACGACCGACAGACAGACGACAGAAAAGTGATTACTAAGTCTCTGCGAACAAAGTTCAGGCGAGACACAAACATACATCTTCTAAGGCCAAGTAATGAAAATCGAATTAAAGTACCAAATACAGAATCACTTAATTCGTTATTGCGCCTTAGTAAAAAAAACATCATATATACTAGTAATTGAAAATAATAAATCGAGATAGCCATAAGAACCTATGGAAAACCTTAACAAATTACTAGTCGCAATAGAAATAGTCACGTTTTCCTGACTTCTTTGTTAATACTGTGGGTGAAAGGATTAACTGATAAAGGGCAGTTATTGGGCAGAAAACCTTCAATACTTTTCTTTTTTGCTGACAGAGGAGCACTCCTCTTGCTTTATAAGATTCCGAACCGAAGATCCTGATTTTTAAAACCCCTTTCACGGCCTATAACAACTCTGATAGTGCTGTTTCTATACTCATAGCCTTTCCTGTATGAACTTCACGAACTAACCTCTGACTTAATAACAATAGCAATACCATTGCTTGCAGATGATATCAGTATAATCTTTTGAAACAAATTATTCAACTAAATCGCTGTGTTCTAATTCCCACATTTTTTAATTCTTTTCCGCGTGTACTTGTATAGTTCCCAATCTACTAAAGCAGGCGAATATAATACCTATATTTAAAGCACGGCGACAATAGCACGTTCCAAACTATAGAGCCTATATCAAATACTCCGTCGATATCCTAAACTTCTTGAATAAATTGTTTACAACTGCGTATTGCTATAATTTCAAACAAAGGCATGACCAATCCTTACCCGCTCATCATATTTGGTATTTAGATCTAATGCTCTACATACATGGCTATAAAATGAACTCTAATTGTCAAATTGCTGAGATCTTTGGATAACAATTTCATACAATTGGGTATTCTGGATCTTAGTAAGGCTTTTAACTCCATAACATATGACTTCTGACTCGCTAAGCTCAATCAATATTGGTATCAGAGGTTTTGCTAATGATTGGATTAGGAATTACCTTGACTAACAGAACCCACGGGTTTTAAATTTGATAGCATCTAATCTTTTCTGCCACTAGCATCCATCCACCTCTGCGGAGTTTCCTCAAGGCTCAATTTAGGGCACACCTTTTATTTCCTATTATATATTACGGACCTCCCACTTTGTTCAAAAAGCACATTTTATACTGTTTGCTGATGACAACAAATATACTTTTCTCTCATCCTGATCCTCGTGCACATTGAACAATTAATAAAATCATGAACTTAAAGCTATTCTAACTGGTCCAACTAACAAATATTCGTATGAAATTCTCAAAGACTAAACTATAATGATCTTTCAAATAACACAGTAATAAACCAGAAATTAAATTTGACATAAAATTAGGCAGACGCATTATCGCTAACAAGTTCTAACCTCTAAATTTCCTTGCACTTGCTTATTGATTCATAATATACTCCTGGATTCGCATAACGCAAACACCATTTTTTTGTCAAAAATTTATCTTCCAAATACAATGGAGTTATTCGTAAATTTCGACTAGTCATTTTTACCACAAAATCACTTCTATACACTTACTATTTCTGTTTTAACCGATACATATCATATGGGGTGGCTATGGCTTGGCTGTACCTCTAACAACATGGTTTAGATTGGCGCTTTTTCCTACCTTCAGACAGAAACGATGTATTAGCATCGTGGCACCAAATTCCTTGTGGTTAGCTCATACAGATTCCCTCTTTCTCATCACTTCCATAAACCTTGAAAGTCGACGACATTTATAGGCTCCACTTGCTACCTTGCATGTATCATTTAACCATAACTTACTCGTCTCAATGATCTTCATTGAGGGGCGGTTTCTTCAGCTGCGCATATCGCACTCTATCATTAATCAAACCTAGCGCTGCTGACCTTCCTCATATTAAAATGTTTAACACTGTCCTGGCAAATAACACAATAAGAGTTCAAGGTCCCTTGCTTTTGGTCTAACTACCATCTCTGCCCATTTTAAAAACGCCCTCATCAACACTCATTTCTTTCAAAAAAAAAAATGAAACAAACATCTTTGCAGTTCTTATAGTGCTGTAATCCATATCTTAATTTTTTAATAGTCATTATCTATTTTTTTTAATACAATAGTCGGATTGTGTTTACAATTGTTATTTTGTGGACCGTCCTGTTCGTATTGTTTTGTGTACTTGTGCGCCTGTCTCTTGAATTCACTGTTACAATAGTTTTTTGGTATTGTAATCTTTACAGAGGCTACTGCACCCCCAACGCCCTGCTGTAAGCAGTGACGCTCGTTCCACCACTGGTTACATAGCAATGGTTATCCTCTAAAATAATAGTATGTTACTCAAGATCCATACACTGGCAACACACCCCCTTTTTAATAGGGGCATTATCTCTTTTTGTACGAGGTTGCGAATTATATTCTGATTTTTGTATTTGTATTGTCCATTTAAATCTTAATTTTTTTGGGCACAGGAAAATCCTGTAATGTTGGCAGGTCTTTGCCTAATTCCCTTCAGTTTATCTGTGTCTATAATATATTTTCCTAATACTTCAGTTATCATTGTCTATATATACTATCACTTATTATTATTAATCGTACAATCTAGTTTTGCTGTATGCTTGTGATGAACAAAAATAAATATTGGATTGATTTATGTATCCAGTATTGCGTCTATCTCGCACGATTGGTTGATTTTGCTCGCCAAACCATCAAGCCTGATAAGGTGACAGTTAATCTTGGTCATAAGAACGGTAACAGGATATGGTTTCGTGATAATCTTCAATAGAAATGCATACCTAATTCCGAGTCAGAGCCGCTTATTTCTTAGGAGCAATCTTGGATTTTAAGAAATCCAAAGCTTTTTCGACGGCGAAGAGAGAGAATTACGGAATTAAGAGATTGCATCATGCTAATTCTGAAGAGGAATTTTTCTCCAGCACGTCTATGGCTCCGCTGCTTAAGAATGCTGGCAAAACATTTGTAGACTTCTACCTCTTGCTGGGACGAGGATGAGACTGCTCTAGCTTTCATCACCTTCCGAAGTTACTACAAAGACGCACCGCGTCACGATCTTCACCGTTCAAGTCCTTTGAATAAAAGGAAGCTCCACATAAAAGTACTAGAAGCTTTATCCGTTTGCACGCTCTAGCATAAGGCGATTCTGAACAGATGATTCTGGGAAGTCGGTGAAAATCAGATCCGACAATTCTCTGTAGTTGCCTACATAAATCACCGAGGGACAAAGAGTATCCCCATGTGCACTGTATCTATCGCCTCCTCAATTGTTGCAAGAATATTCAATCTACTGAAGGTCGGAACGGAACAGGAAAGTCAGCCCTAAATGATAGCAATTCAGGATCAACTGTGGAGGTGGCATCTCAACAGCCGTAGATGCCAGGATGATGGGTTCAAGACTTTACAGGCCCATGATAGATCTGTTTGCAAACAGGGTCTATAACAACTCCCAACATATGGCACGTGGCGGGCGAACGTAGAAAGCCCTGGGTGAGAGAACTGCCTTTACAATGATTGGATCAATCTGAGGCAGACGCCTTTCCACCGATTAATTAATTCTGGCAAAAGTACGACAAAGTTACCAGCAATCAAGTAATGGCAGGATGATGCTTGTAGCATCATTTGGCCCAGTAGGTTGGCTTCCTAAGGTTCGTCAGCATGTTGGAAGATCATCCAGGACTGATTCCTGAAGGCAAAATCTGCTGGGGGACGGAAGGAAGAAACATAAGAGTGTCTCTCCAAAGACTAGAGTCTCTACACTTGACTGTGGGGCCTCTCTCAAGTTGCCTTCAAACGCAAGGGCTTTCCAGAAGAAGCTGCCTCCTTGTCGGCAGAAGTAGAAGGAAGTCACCCTCCATTATCTACTATAGTAGACCGACGTTTCAACGTCTGGTGCAAGAAATCCAAGGATGATCCGCATACATTTCCTCGTTAGGAGACGTGGCTTATTTCTGACTTCATCTTCAAGAAAAAGTACAAACTTCAACTACTAACAAACTATTTCTCAGCCATATGACAATTCATTGAGAATCCAGGACATGCATTAGAGAAGATTAATAGTCTTCATTAGATCTCATTAAGGAATGCTGAATAAATGTCCTGGCTTAGAAGACTCACTCCTTCTTGAGATCTTCTATTAGTCCTCCAATACGTAACTGGCGAGCCGTTTGAACAGTTGGATAAAGCTACACTTTTTGACTAACAAGAAGACTGCGTTCTTCGTTATGGCTTGATCTAACAGAAGATGTTCAGCATAATCCATACGTAGCGATTGACAATAAGTATATGAGATTCTCTGACTTTCTTACACAACTCACTATCTTAACTCGAGCTGGGTTCATGGGCTTAAAAACACAGCACTGAATTATGCACCTCAGCCTATAGTCTTCCAGAGCTGCCAGAATTACGGGAAGATCCTGAAGCTTAACGTTAGTGTCCAGTCCGAGTTTTCGAACCCCTTATTACCACCGCTGCATTCCTAAAAGGAATCGATGGATTATTCAATTTCTGGACCACCGGTGTCATATCGACAACGAAAACGGTAACATAAACAAAACATTTCACGATGGGTTAACTACCTCATCTCTTCCGACGCTTTGTAAAAGTGATAGCCTAGTCACTGGACAGTATACATCGCCCTTAACCAGCAGATGCTCATGAAATTCGAAGTCAGGCAACATTAGTTAGGATGAGAGAGACCACTTCTGGATATTGGGGTGACCGTTAACCCAAAATTCCAGAGCTTAAAGTAATGTAACTCACCCCCCGTAGC